>QXTE01000042.1:10440236-10451352 GCA_003942145.1 Platysternon megacephalum | reverse complement strand
GAACCCCCCCCCCCCCCCCCCCCCCCCCCCCCATCAGGTTATAAAAACTAAACATAGATAAAGCTTTTGTCCCTAAAATATTAAGTTCTAAAATCGGAAGACTAAAACTCAGGTCCTCGATCCTGAGATTCATGACAAAATCACCATTGGCATGGAGCAGGATTGGGCCCAAAAATTATACCAGAAGAGTATCACAGATTTTTCTCCCTGTCTTTTGCAACATCAATGATTGCTTCCATTTTTTCCCATTTTTAATAAATTCTGTTTGAATGCTATCAAATTTAAAACAAAATTGTGTGTGTGGAGGGGGAAAAGGTAGCAAACAGTAATAAATTTTTTGCAAAGGGAAATAGTTGCCAATTTTCTTCCATTTGTTTGAATTTGTCCTTTCCCAGTCAGCAGATGCTTCTTTCTTTCCCCACAGTATATGAGTATCTGCCTCCCACTGAAGTCAATGAGAGTTACTTGTACCCTGAGGGGCAGAATCGCACTATGAGATTGGGAACATTAGTGCTGGTCTTAATGTAGAAGGTAGTTCTCTTTCAATTCAAGATTCCTCAGGGCATTTTACGAGAGAGTTTTTAATAGCATATGAGATTTTTTTTAAATTTCATTTATTAGTTGGGCTGGCCTGAGAGACTCATGGGAAGCTAATTTACAGAGTTGTGTAAATCCATTTCTGAAATGACAGTCACAGTAGTCTCTGTCAGAAGCTCTTAAAAATAGAATATATATGTAAAGTTCAGGAAGTTATTTAAGCCAGGTTCATTAATTTTGCTTGCATATAGAGATTTATAAACGTTTGAAATAAACTAAAATTTCTGTGGGATTTTTAGAGATTCTTGGCCTGATTTGTTCCTTTTACACCAGTGTAAGTCTGGAGTAATGCAACTGAAACCAATTAGGAAACAGATCTAATAGCTCTGTGCTGCAGTAAAACTGCTTGTGAGGAAGAATTAGGCTCTCTGTCTTCACAACATAACTGAGACACAGTCTCTTTCCCAACCCACCCCCACAAATTACCGGTACTTTTTATTAGACAAAAGAAATGTTATTCTCATACACATCCCATCCAGACAGTTATTAAGGACTTTATTTTGCTTTAGGCTTATTTTGTAGCTGATTTTTCTGCCAGAAATGGTGAAGTCAGAGAAGTCAACTGACAAATCTAGCTAAATATTATATCCTGATACTCACATCTCTTTTTTCTAGCTTCCAACTTCAAATATAGGGCTTCCTGTAAATTATTACTCATAATAGGCGAGATTGACACCCCGACTGATGCGGAGTAGTATCTTATTCCATGAGTGGCCCCACTGATTTCAGTATGACTACTTATGAATTAAGGCGCTACTCAATATCAGTAGGGCTATCAATCTGCCCACATATGAATATCTTATCTTTATCCACGTGAGTAGTCTTGTTGGCTTTAAGGTGACCACTCACGTCATAAAGATTACTCATATGATTGGATGTTTTTCTGAAAGATCTGCTTTAGGAATTATTTTGGGGAAGTTCTAGCCTATGTTACACAGGAGGTCAGACTAGATGATCACATTAGTCCCTTCTGGCCTTAGAATCTATGAGTAAGAATATGCAGGCTCTGTCCCTTAATTAGTTTCTAAATTAGAGGGGGGATTAAATTAACTAACCTATTTTTAATACTGCATATATTTAATGAGTCATCTCCCAACAAGTTATTTTCCAGTTTATGGCAAAAAAATAACATCAAGTTTTGCATTTATGTTTATAACTTATTTTATGAGAGAATAGAAAACTAGACTGAAAAATCCTGATTTTAAATATATTCCCCCCCCCACACACACACACACACCACACAAATATTTACCACATATTACATTCAAACTCTGTTCACAGGCCAACACATGGAACCATGTCCAATCTGTGTCCCTAGCATGATGTCAATAACAGTTAGTAACAAATATATTCTTTCCAGCACTGTTAGAGTTACAAGTTTCTTCAGCTGGAATGGGGGCAGTTCTTCACAATAAGAGGATTCAGTGAAATCATCGTTAAATCCTAATCTAGAGGAACAACTCTGGGCATGAGTGCCCATTCACTCCTGTCTACTGGTGTCTGCTGCGAACATACACACAGGACTGGGTGGACAAGGCATAAAAATCTGGAGAGAAAAAGTTACACACATGATTCAAGTCAAAAGGCTTTTATTCTGTTTTATTTTTTAATTACAAACAAATCCCATACTGATTTCCTTCTTCCCCAAGGAACAGGCTTATCAGTTGTAGCATTCTGTAATTATTTATCTTTACAGATTAAATAAGTCATATTGTTGAATTTTATATTAATAATATATAGTTACACATGCAATAGAATATACTCTATATATTGTATATAATATTTTGCATATGTATTATATATTATAAGCAAATAAACATACACCATAACAAGAAACTGTTCATGTAATAACACCAATTTTCGTATCTCTATCCTCACTCACTTCAGCCATCACTTCTATATGAATGCCAGGGGTGAAATCCAGGTCCAGTGAAATCAATGGGAGTTTTTCCATTGATGTCAATGAAACCAGGATTTCACACAAGCTTAATATACATGGAATTAAGGAACATTTATGTGGAAAAGTCCTTTTGTATATTATATGCTTTAAATCTGATTATTTGACAATAAGTATGGCTTTCCAGTATTCCTGTGTTGTACTAAATTTCCATTTGTAGACCTTGATCCTTCAAGGTGTTTGTCTGTATTGCCAATCCCAATGTTCAAGACTCAGCCCCTCCTCCCCCCCCAAATCATAAAATTGGTTTAAAAATCATGAGTTTATTAAAAAGTAATAAATTTGGGGGGAAGAGGGTTATTTGCCTTTGGGTTTTTGAGCCTTTAGGATTTAATTTTCCAGCTTTTTTCCTCAACCATGAGGGCTAGAAACTTAGTTTTATTTATATGAGAACTGAAATTCTCGTATCATTGCATGACTCTGGCTGGGGTTGTTAAGAAGGGCTGAAGCAAACATCATAAGAGTTGGTAATGCTAAGTGGCTCCTTGTGAGGTACTGAGCTTCCTCAACTCCCAGGGAGGTGCTCAGCTCCTTGCAAAACTGTGACCTTACTCTGTTCGAGAAACATATGAGACTTAGGCCTTCCCTATAGTGAGGTTTTTGCACTGATGGTGTAATATGCCCTCATAAATTACTAGAGTAAGTGACACCTGTGCAAGTCCTGTTTTGCACTGGTGCGGTGTGTCTACATTAGGGGTTTGCACCAATGTACCTGCATCAATGTAGTTAAAACTACAAATTTCCAAAATCCACATGTGCCCTGAATAGCAAACTTGCTGCATGAGAAACATATCAAATCCCAATGTAAAGTATGAATACATTTATGGCCACATTTTTAAAGGACCTTCACTTTAGCACAGTGGTTTTCAACGTGTGGTCTGCAGACCTCTGGGGGTCCATAGACTATGGCTAAAATTTCCAAAGGGGTTGGCACTTCCATTTGAGATTTTTTAGGGATCCACAAATGAATAAAAGGTTGTACACCATTGCTTTAGCATCACTTTGTCATGACCTACAGCTCCCAAACCAGGGCTGCGGGGTTCCTGGGGGTCATCACACTTCACCCATCCACTTGACAGCTTACTGGCATCAACTAGAACTGAGACTCCAGGAAGTCCAGTTTCAATAGACTGCTCCACCCGCAGGCCCTGACTGGTGACACACTGAAGCGCCTGATTGGTCTGCTCCCCCTACTTTAGCCTGAAGGAGGAGCAGGAAATAGTCTAGGCTCTACCCTGCTTTGCCCTGCTCATCCAGTGCTACCTACTCCTGTCTCTGACCTGACCTGGCTCCTGGTTCCTGATCTTTGACTTGTATCCTGATCCTGACTTCCTGGTTCCCTGACTCTATCTGATTCCTGGTATCTGACTCTTAATTACCAACTCAGCTTCTGGTTCTGAACCCTGGCAGGTGTGGAAACCCAGCTCCCTACCCTAGGCTAACCATTGAGTCTGAGTGACAATGTCCCAGCCCTGACACTTGCATGTACGTGCGCACACTAGCATTTGTACATGTGATTGACAGGATTTGCATAAACAACACTTGCATACAGTTCGTATGTGCAAATGGCTTTGCTTGAGTAAATTATCTGTGTGCACAAATGACGGATGTCTCTTTCCCAATAAACTGTATTTTCACAAAATGATATATTATCCAAGACGTTTGTAAGTTTCAAACTGTTGAGCTGTTGTCAAAATAGGCATGCTTGCTATATTGTCAGCAAGCTAATTTTTTTGAGTGTGAGTTAATATTGATAAGAATCTTTTCTAATCATTTGAACTTAAATCTATAAAAACATGTATATACAGGACTAAACTCTGGCTTGAGATGTACATGCATATTTCCATTGTCTTCAATACACAGGCAAACATGATATAAAATTTAAAACTTGTCTTTCATTTGTGCTATAACACTGAAACTCATGTGAAATGGATGCTTTCACCCTCAATTGTTTGTCAGCTTCAGAGCCGCAGTGAGAATGGTTTGTCACGGGTTTGAGATTAGAGAGGCTACAAAAATAGAATACTCAATAATAATGGGGGATTTCAACCATCCCCATATTGACTGGGAACATGTCACCTCAGGATGGGACGCAGAGATAACATTTCTGGACATCATTAATGACTGCTTCTTGGAGCAGCTAGACCTGAAACCCACAAGAGGAGAGGTAATTCTTGATTTAGTCCTAACTGGCCCACAGCATCTGGTCCAAGAGATGAATACAAAACTACACAAAAATGAGGAAGCTAGTTATACGGAAAAGAATTAGATAAATTCATGGAGAATAGGTCCAACAGTGGCTATTAGCCAAGATGGTGAGGGACGCAACCCCACGGTCTGGGTATCCCTGAGCCTCTGACTGCCAGAAGCTGGGACTGGACAAGAGGGGATGGATCACTCAAAATTGCCCCATGTCTGTTCATTCCCTCTGAAGCAGCTGGCACCAGCCACTGTTGGAAGACAGGACACTGGGCTAGATGGACCATTGGTCTGAGTCAATCTGGTCATTCTTATGTTCTTATGACAGGTTGTTGTTTTTTAAGTATGATACAAAATTACTTGTGATATGTCAAGGAACAAGGAGTACTCTGAATATAACAATGTATAGTTGGGGGAAAATGTTTTTATAAACACATCTAATATTACAACTCTGAGCAGAATCACCCTTAGCCGTTTTGGGTGGGCCTATAAAATAATTCTTGCTCCCATTCCCCCCTTCCCAAGTGTAACAAAATGTATCATGCTACTGTGCACAAGGTTGGTTTGCGGACTTTAGGGCGGACTAGTGAGTTGATTTTTATGTTATGACTTAAGTGCCCTATGTAAGATGCAGAGGCCTTGAAAGTCATAATACATTTAAAATGAATTCTGTCCCTGTTTTGAGTACAGAGGAAGAGAGGAGTGTAATTAAGGTTTTCGAAGTTCTCCCAGTGCTGTGGTTGAGAACTGAGGTGCAATGCATCTAAATTAACTTGTCACAATATTTGAGGCCATCATTTATACGTTCCCCCAAACCAAGACTGATTTTGCTCCCTTTTTCTAACAATACTACTACTACTAATACAATTATGAATTTCTGTATATTCTTTAAGTTTCTCAGTGATAATTCTCAGTGGAGAGAGATGTCTAATTTTTCATACAATCCTCTCTTTTTCCAGGTATGTTAAGACCTCGTGCATTCAGAGACTCTGCAGATGGACCAATTAATATCCACAAAACAATACAGAGTGGAGGATTGCTTTTAAGTTTGGCTGCCATTTATATAGGCCGCAAAAATAAAATGAAACTTAGAAGCAACAAAACTGATTTATCGAGAAAAGAACTAACTTCGTTCCATTTGTGCATGTAACTTACTATGTGATCCAGATGATACTAACATCTCTGCTTATTGTGAAATTCTGTGTATGTAAATCCAGAGAAACTCAATTAAAGATGGTGGAGTTACAGAATACATTGTAGTGTGGGGTGGATGTGATTTGGGATGACCTGCATAACTCATTCACAGCTTTGCCTCTTGTGAGTCATGTGAACATGCTGAACTCATGCTGATAAAACCTTTATATCACATTCGGTCTCTTGCATCGTTTTTTTTTTCTGTCAGAGATTTCCTTATCATCCAGGCTACTTTCTTTGTTCTTCTCACAGTAAAGGAATGGGCGACAGCCATCCCACTCACAGTGCTGGTGCTACAACTAGAGTCAAAGAGTTCTGACAAGATGTTTGTGATGGCCAGATTCTGCTCTCATTTACACAGGTGTAAATAGGCAGTAACTCGATCATCTTCAATGCAGTTTCTCTAGATTTCATAGATTCTAAGGCCAGAAGGGACCATGATGATCATGTGATCTGACCTCCTATTAACGTAACTGAGAGTAAAATTGTTCCTCTAAAATAGCCACAATGACAGGTTCACTACCCCTCTTCCCTCACTTCCCTCCCAAATATTGATGGTGCAGTGACACTTACTGGGTGCTTGAAAGACTTTACTTCTTGCCTTTCATTTTTCTTGCTTCCCCTGCAGTATGTCAGGAAATTAAAATGTGACACACTAGCAATGTTGCCTATGCATACATAGATGAATATGCATGCACACACATGCACACCTATTTGTCCTACTTCAGAATATTATGTGCACAGCTGTCCTCTTCTGGACAGAATGTCAGAGCTGCTCAAATCTGTCACCCCCTAGTGGCTGGAGCCTACAGTGGATATCTGAACTTACACTATTGTACTACACAAACAAGAACGTTTCATGTTACCACAAATTATTTATAGTGAAGCAGAACAGGATTTCCATTGTTGTGGGGGTTTCTCCTCTACCTCAAAGATTTTAAACCAAGAACATCTCAATTATTCAGCAGCATTATTACAAAATATTTACAGTAGTATATGGTATTGTATCTGGTTAAAATATACCACAAGCAAAATCAATAAATGTAACTTGACTTAGGAGCTGTATTTTAGCTTAATTAATTAGACTGAGATCTAAAACTAACTGCCTTTTTATTATGTTGTAAGCTGAATACATTATGCACTAGCATATTGGGCACTTAGCCACTAATTATCTGCTATCTCTCAATGCAAAAATTTGAATTATTGATTTGGTATCTAAAGTAAGCCTCGTTTAATGATCTCAAGTTCATAGCATTAACCAAGAGAGAGAGTCCCAGAAAGCAGTTCTCACTTCCAAGATTTCAATTATTTTACACTTTTACAAAAAATATGTGGGCAACAGATGTAATGAAAAAACCTAAGGGCCTGATTCTCAGTTCCTCCATCCTTGCAATTAAGAAAGAAACAGAGGGATGTAGGGGGAAGTTGGCTTTAAATCACTTTTTTTTCTCCCTAATGTCTTCAGGGTAGAATTCAATGTATTGAATTTAACCTATAAAACCCTCAGTGGTTTAGGACCAGGTTAGCTGAGAGATCAGCCCTCTCCTTGTGATATACTGCCGCAGTTGAGATCAGCAGAAGCACTTGGGCAGGAGCTCGCCCATATAAGCAAGAACGAGCTATTGGCCCAGTCATCTGTGAGGGTGCTTCATTTTTGGAATTCCCTCCCCCCTCCGGTCTGCCAGAGCCTGGATGAAGAGGGAGTGGGTAAAGGTGGACATATTTATGGGCAGTCTTTGGTTTATGTGGTAATTTTTAAAGTAGGGGCAGAGCTATAGATGTATTTGAAAAATGTAAAAAAAATAAATTAATAATTATTCTGTGGAGGTTCGAAACCTTACCCTGAATAAGTTAGAGAAGCCTCAGGGCCCAAGGACTTGTCTAGTTTGGTACTGGATTCTCAAGAGTTCTGAATGGAAGAAATTGTAACATTTGGCAGAATGTACCACTGCAGTAATAATCTTCCTTCTGGGTGTCAAACGTATTTGCAATTTGCCTCATGGCCCATGTAGGTGATTACAGTGTGAAGGTAGGATACATCTGCTTTAATGTATCCTTGAACTCTCTTACATTTTCACTCATCTTGCTATAGCCTTATCTTCAATTACATTCCTTTTCATAGGCCCCAAGCTGCTATGTGCTATAAGACCTGTCTGACCCCGTTGTATCCAAAATGTCAGTGAATTAAATCAATTTTTTATACTTTTCAACCTCAACAGTTATCTCATGATGCACATAACAAATAGATAATGAGATTTGCAATTTATTAGGCACTCTGGTGCTTATCAATGTTTAACGATTAGGCTAAACCACTTTGCTGCTCACAGTTGTAATTATATATTTTTTCTTTGCAGCTGCAGGGCTGTCAATAGATTTAACTCATTCTAAATTTGTGGTAAAGTATATTTCTTAGTGCTTCTTGTCCACGTACTTAGAGAATTGGATTCATTTCTACTCTTTCCTCCAAAAGGGAAGGGAAATTTCCATTTCCACATTTTCCCTACAATATAAGATTTTGCCTCCCACATAGCGTGATCATTTTCCCAACCTTTGTCCCTGATTCAGGAAAGCACTAAAGCATGTTTTTAACTTTAAACATCTACTTAACTCCTGTTGACTTCATTGGGACTTAAGCACATGCTTAAAGTTAAACACAGTGCTGTCCTGAATAAAGATGCTTTGCCGAATCGGGGCCTTAGAAAAACTGATCCATTTTTATTTATTTCTATTTGCAACATATGCATCTGTCCCAAGAGTTCTACCCATGATTTATATTGTGCCATACAAACAAAGCTCACAAAATTAAATTATAACAATCCCAACTTGGATCAATACCTGTGTAAATAGGTCAGATTAATCACGGAATACAAAAATATCCATCTTTCCTAGAAAAAGACCAGCCTCCACATGCCTCTCGAATACTGTGAAAAGTGTGCCTGGCACCTGATGGTCAAACATATTGTAGATATCCAGCCTAGTCCCTGCTAGGGTGACCAGACAGCAAATGTGAAAAATCGGGATGGGGGTTGGAGGTAATAGGAGCCCATATAAGAAAAAGACCCAAAAATCGGGACTGTCCCTGTAAAATCGGGACATCTGGTCACCCTAGTCCCTGCAAATCTGATTGGATAAAGGATATAAGCAATGTAGTCTTTTCACCACAAGCCTACAATTCCGCTAAAAGAAACAAAAATTAATTCACACAAATATAGCAGGGTGAGATCTTCAAAGCAGTCTAGGGGATTTACACATCTAGATCAGCTGATGAAAAGAGCTATACAAAAACTAGGTATTAAATATTATTATATCAATATAAGAGTCCCTATATTAATTTTTAAATAATAGTCTATTATTGATTTTAATGGAAGATGTGTACAAATCCCCTATTCTGTTTGAAAATCTCAACCTCATTATTTTATTGATATTCACAGAGAACACCTACCTTGCTTTTCCATAAAACAAAACAAGACACATTGATGGTTAAAGTTGGTTCACATACATAACCAAAGCCTTAATACTAAACCTGACCTCCATAAAACAGTCCAGCTTTGTATGTATCAATAACTGTCCGTGAGATGCACCTTAGCCATCTTTTTGTGATTCTCCACAACCCATTATGCTCTTGTAATACTGTTGCCATTAAGCCATTATTATAATGCAGTGTTTGTGGGGCATGCCAACAGAGGGTGCTAAGGACTATCTGGGAGCACAGATAAATGTATTTATTGTTCTCCAGTTTCAGCTTTCATTTAAAAAATAAGCCTCTAGCTGTTATGATTGCAAAGAAAACCTTCAAAACGGTGAAGCAAGCATAACCGATACAGAGGTATCTGCTTGAGTTTGCAAAGCTCCTGAAACAATACTGCCCCATTCATTCCAGCAGGTGCTGAGATATCCATAAAGTCAACAGTGTTAGCTATTTCACCACTCATCAAAACATGGAAGAAAGGAAAGGAATATCTCAGAATATCCCAGCAATGCCAGTGTAATGGTTCACTTCATGGGTCACAAAGAGGTGTCAGGGGATCACAATCACCCTGCCCTTCCCAGATTGCTAAATGGGACATGTTCCTGGCTAGACCCCAGCTACTTGGGGGCTCGGGTGAGTGTGGGTGGGTGTCCTGGCATGAAAAAGGTTAAGAAAAACTGGTTTACTTGAAGACATTTCCTGTTAAATTCAAACTTGTTTGCGAGCAGAGAACAGGATTTTTCATGACCTCAGAGGAGGCAGATGTCTGTTTACAAACCCTTATGCAACCTCCTCAACAGCAGTCAGACTAAGAATTTAGGACTCTTTGTAAACACTGCATTGGTAGCTCCACTTCACAGCCAATGACAGGATACATCCCCAAATTATGCAAAACTGTTCCACAGAATCATAGAATCGTAGGATTGGAAGGGACTTTGAGAGGTCATCTAGTCCAGTCCCCTGCACTCATAGAATCATAGAACTTAAGATCAGAAGGGACCATTATGATCATCTAGTCTGACCTCCTGCATGATGCAGGCCACAAGAGTTGACCCACCCACTCCTGAAATAACTCTCACCCTTGACTCAGCTGTTGAAGTCCCCAAATCATGATTTAACAACTTCAAGCAGCAGATAATCCTCTAGCAAGCGACCCCTGCCCCATGCTGCGAAGGAAGGCGAAAAACCTCCAGGGCCTCTGCCAATCTACCCTGGAGGAAAATTCCTTCCCGACCCCAAATATGGCGATCAGCTGAACCCCGAGCATGCGGGCAAGATTCTCCATCCAGACACTCAGGAAAAAGACTTTCAATATCCCAACATTTACCATCGGTACTAACTACCAGCGGTGGCACATTATTGACCTATTGTGTAAATCAAGTTATCCTATCAAACCATTCCCTCCATAAACTTATCAAGCTTAATCTTAAAGCCGGAGAGGTCTTTCGCCCCCACTATTTCCCTCGGTAGGCCGTTCCAGTATTTCACTCCTCTGACGGTTAGAAACCTTCGCCTAATTTCAAGCCTAAACTTCCCAACTGCCAATTTATATCCATTTGTTCTCGTATCCACATTAGCACTGAGCCGAAATAATTCCTCTCCCTCCCTGATATTGATCCCTCTGATATATTTAAAGAGAGCAATCATATCTCCCCTCAACCTTCTTTTGGTTAAGGAAAACAAACCGAGCTCCTCAAGTC
>QXTE01000042.1:10292364-10429699 GCA_003942145.1 Platysternon megacephalum | reverse complement strand
GATGACTCCAAGATCTTTTTCCTGATTCGTTGTAGCTAAATTAGCCCCCATCATATTGTATGTATAGTTGGGGTTATTTTTTCCAATGTGCATTACTTTACATTTATCCACATTAAATTTCATTTGCCATTTTGTTGCCCAATCACTTAGTTTTGTGAGATCTTTTTGAAGTTCTTCACAGTCTGCTTTGGTCTTAACTATCTTGAGCAGTTTAGTATCATCTGCAAACTTTGCCACCTCACTGTTTACCCCTTTCTCCAGATCATTTATGAATAAGTTGAATAGGATTGGTCCGAGGACTGACCCTTGGGGAACACCACTAGTTACCCCTCTCCATTCTGAGAATTTACCATTAATTCCTACCCTTTGTTCCCTGTCTTTTAACCAGTTCTCAATCCATGAAAGGACCTTCCCTTTTATCCCATGACAGCTTAATTTACATAAGAGCCTTTGGTGAGGGACCTTGTCAAAGGCTTTCTGGAAATCTAAGTACACTATGTCCACTAGATCCCCCTTGTCCACATGTTTGTTGACCCCTTCAAAGAACTCTAATAGATTAGTAAGACACGATTTCCCTTTACAGAAACCATGTTGACTATTGGAATATCCACCAGCTTCTGGGGTTTGTCTGCCCCGTTTTGTTTGCAGTTCACCCTGATTGAGTGACCTCAGCTGGCTCCCACAGGCAGCATCGTCACACCAGGTTTATGGGAGACAGACTTCCGAAGGATAAAAAAGCAACCCCTGGAAGAGCAGGGCAAAGAGACACAGGTTCTGCAGAGAAGCATACTGAATCCCAACCCCAGAAGTGGGGCAGGGGTTTGAAGAAGCAAGGCCTACTTAAGCTTTAGGTAAGACAGATACATGTGTGGACTATTGTGTTAAAAACCTTTTGCTCTTGTGCTGCTTTGTTCACCCTGTTGAGATTGAATACTACTGTACTTTGTTGTGGAAAAGCTATTTTATGTCATTGCATTCACACACTGGTCACAGCTCGCGGGGCTTGACCCCTTTGGCCTGCTGAGGAATCATGGTTAGTACACATAGTACTGTACCCCAGGACCAGTCTGAGATTGGCAGAACCATGGGATTTCACCCTGGGAGAAGGTGCATTTGGCCAGACTAGTGCAGGGGGTTAAAGGTGCAGACAGCTCTGAACTGGGACACCAACCTTGTACTACTTCACGTGGAAATAACACATTTTATAGCTACAATACATGTATGTCTCCAGGTAATTTATCTTCATCTAGCTGAGGTCAGAGTTCAGGCTGTGATTTTAATTGTGACTGTGAAGAATCAGATGCATTCATTGTGGCTGAGTACAATGTTGTAACCAAAAAAAGTGCATTGTGGGGCTGGAAGTCTGTGAGTGTTTTGGGTATCAGGTTTTGCTGGTAAAGAATGTGAGTTGAGGTTGATGTGAATGGAGTATTAACTGGGGATTTCCTGTATTTTTGGTAATTGCATTAATAGAGGATACAGCAGAGCAATCTTAACTATACCTAGTGAAGCTTTTCGTATGGATGTATATACAGTACATATATAAATAAAGTTCATTTTAATTCTCATTGAATTTACCACATCCACCAACTCTGGTGTTCTTTATTCATCCACAGAATAGTACAGCATACGCAGTCATGAGCAAGCTTCTCCCTCATTGCCCGGCCAGTTTGTCTCAATGCTGAGTTACCTGGACTGCCACTAGGCTTCGGAGAGGTAGTTCAGTCTTGGACCTCACCTGACACTGGCATCAAGGATGTCAGTTAGTGCCAACTGTGGGGGTTGTTTTTGTGAGGTGGACACTGCCCCACAAAGGGCTTTATTGAGACCATGACCATTCCACTGCCCACCTTAATCATGTGAGCAGCCCTACTGAAAATCAATGGGATTACCCATGTGAGTAAAGCAGGGGGAATTTTGTCCTTTAAAGTAACAGTTTTCTGTCAGGATGGATTCACCAGGTGACTTCCAGATGAAAGAGCTATTTTCAATTAACTCTTTCCTGATCCATTCAGTCCCCAGGAATCTGTTAATATCTTTAGTGAGAGGTCCAGTCAATACAATAGTGAAAATCCTAGTGCACAGAGAGAGGACACACTGAACATACCTCATCTAGATTTATGCTTCAGCTTTCATGGATTATGTTTCCAATTTTTCTCACGGTTACTCTTGTTTACTTCTTCCTAAAGCAATAGCACCAATATTTTGTTCTTAGGAGCACACAGAATCATAGAATATTAGGGTTGGAAGGGACCTCAGGAGGTCATCTAGTCCAACCCACTGCTCAAAGCAGGGCCAATCCCCAACTCCCCCCCCCATCCCTAAATGGCCCCCTCAAGGACTGAACTCACAACCCTGGGTTTGGTGAGCCAATGCTCAAACCACTGAGCTATCCCTCCCCCCACATACCACATATTGTTTAGCTTTAGCTTTGTGTTTGAGCAGTTCGTTGGGAAAGGCCCACTAATTAATATAGGCCTGATCCTGATAGGTGTTAAGTGATTCCTTCAAGTCCTTGAGGTCAATGGTAATTGAGGAGGCTCAGCATCTTGCAGGATCAGGAACTTTCTGGGATTGGGTTCAGCTCCAAAAGGGATGTTTTATAAATCTGTACAAAATCCATTCAGCTATATTTGAGTTGTGAGTGGAAAAGAGAGACTTTTCCCATCAAAAACATTGTGGTTATTCCTGTGCACAAGGAGAAAAGTGATGGCATGCCTCTAAAAGTGTGGTATAGTGCCCTCTGTCCCCTCCAAACCACACCCCGACAACCCTACATTCTCCAACTTTTTCTTGATGTGTTTCTTTTACCTGGCAGCACTGAGAAGCAAAACCCTGCATGCCTCCTAAATGAGTGCTATACAAATAGGCTGAATTTTGAAACATCAAACATCACATGTCTCTAGCCCTTACTGAGTAACAGTTGCCTGCAAGCTTGAATATAAAAAGTTCTATGAGGTTAAAAATGTGCAGTACCAAATACCCATTTGATTTTTAGTTATGCTATTGCCTGTGGTAAGGTGCAGTTGTGTATCTCTACAGAACTGCTACATCTTTATTTCTTCTCCTAAATCCAATGGAATTGCATTAAGGTCACAAATGTATCGATCACCCTTCCTCAATATTTATTTACTTATTTCCTTTCTCCCACCTGTTGTTTGTCTTGTCCAGTTAGTTTGTAAGCTGATTAAGGTACTGACTGTCTCTCTATGTGTCTGTACAGTGCATAGCACAATGGGGCCCTGACTTCATTTGGAGCCTATAATCACTACTGTTACAGAAATAATAATTAAAAAAGTAAGTAAAATAATACAAAAATGTGTTGTAGCAGTCAAAGAAGTGTTCTGTTTAGCTTTAATAAAAAGTTAATTAGTAGTTAAGTCTGGATATGCAAAAGGTGAGATTCCGAAAGAAACAGTCACTTGATCCCTTACAGGTATTAGCTGGCTTGTTAGATACATGCTGTACTGTGAGACACATTCAATGTGGGTATATTAACATTGCCAGGAATACACTAACTTTTGAGTTTTTAAAACATCTAGGTGTAATTCTTTTGAATTTTAAAATTTATATTTCACAACAGGGGAAATTAAAGTCCATGAAAAAGCACAAATGAAGTGGGATGTTTTAATGATGGGTGCCCCAAACACTTAGCAGAAAAGCAGTACCGGAAAGGCTGAGTTGACTTAACTATAGCTAATCTCTAGATAAACATCTTTAAACTGAAATGACTAAGCATGATTTTGAAAAGCTCTTATTCTCCAGCTCCTTTTACCAATGCACTTGAAATCGGAGACCACTTTAATCTGTCTCTGCTCTGCTGAAGCCCACTGGAAATACTCTGTTTTCATATATGCACAGGTAATCCACCTGACCAGTTGGTTACATGCATATGCACCTTGCCGGGTAGAACAGAGCTTTGATTAATTTGCCTATAAACCTAAGCCATGGATACCTGCTCCCTTATAATGAAAGATGCATCCCTCACTGTAAATAACCCCTTTTCTTAGAGCAATCCAAATCATTAGGCATGTAATAGTTTATTCATACGAGCAGGTGCAGAGCAGCATCCTATCTGAACAGGGTACTAGGTGCATGAGATGAATAGGTGTGTAACAGCAGTGACAGCGAGTGAAGCACTAAGCTGAGCACAGAGAAGGGAATTCGGGGATCCATTTACCATCTGCTGGTGCAGTCCTCTGCAAGAAGCCTGGGCTGTTCTTGGAGACTTTCAGGGCGAGGAGCAGCAGGGCACTGAGCTAAGCAGCGGCAGCAGCAGGTGCCGAACCCAAGCGGGCTCCTCCTCCACCTGGCAGCGAGCGAGGGAGGCAGGGGCCGCCATCCGGCCGGGGAAGGCAGGCAGGCTCTCGCTGAGCGAGGGGTGCGTTCGCCCGGGGAGGACTGGAGGGAAGGGGGGTTGCCGTCAGCTGATGGGCCACGTTTTGACGTCGGAGTCATTCTCCTCTTTGATAAAGCCCCGCCGCCGGCTCGGACTGCGCTCGTCGCCGTTCCCAGCCCTGCACCAGGGAGCGCGGGTCGGGCGCCCGGGGACGGCTCCCCCCGGCGGGGTAGCGGGGGGTTCCACGGCAGGCCGGGGCCAGCAGGGCTCGCTCGCGGAGGTGCCGGGGCCCGCCCGGAGCGGGGCTGTTCTCCTGTCCCCTGGGCAGGCTGGGAGCCCGGCGCTGAGCCCGCGGTCACGCTCCCTCCCGCCGGCGCCCAGCGCCATGGCCGGGCATCCCCCCAAACTTTGCCTCGGGCCGGGCACGGAGGCGCAGCCGGCTCCCAGCCCGCCGCCCGCGCCCTGAGTCCCACGGCCCCGCCGCGCCTGGGCGGGAGCTGGCGGCCGCTCTCCGCTCCCCTTCCCACGCGGCGGCCAGCATGGACGGGCCCCTGAACCTCTCCGCCACCCCGTGGGCAGCAGCGGCCAACCGGAGCGGCGGCGGCGGCCCCCCGGCGGCCCTGCCCGGCCGGGCCCCGCTGTCGGTGTTCGGCGTGCTGCTGCTCACCCTGCTGGCGCTGCTGGCCGCCGCCACCTTCCTGTGGAACGTGCTGGTGCTGGCCACCATCCTGCGGGTGCGCGCCTTCCACCGCGTGCCCCACAACCTGGTGGCCTCCATGGCCGTCTCGGACGTGATGGTGGCGGCGCTGGTCATGCCCCTCAGCCTGGTGCACGAGCTGGCCGGGCGGCGCTGGCGGCTGGGCCGGCTGCTGTGCCACGTGTGGATCGCCTTCGACGTGCTGTGCTGCACGGCCAGCATCTGGAACGTGACGGCCATCGCCCTGGACCGCTACTGGTCCCTCAGCCGCCACCTGGAGTACACCCTGCGCGCCCGCCGCTGCATCTCCAACGCCATGATCGCCCTCACCTGGGCCCTCTCCGCCGTCATCGCCCTGGCCCCGCTGCTCTTCGGCTGGGGGGAGACCTACTCCGAGGGCAACCAGGAGTGCCAGGTCAGCCAGGAGCCTTCCTACACGGTCTTCTCCACCTTCGGCGCCTTCTACCTGCCGCTCTGCGTCGTGCTCTTTGTCTACTGGAAGATCTACAAGGCAGCCAAGTTTCGCATCGGATCCCGGAAGAGCAACTCCATCACCCCCATCGCCCCCGAAGGGCTAGAGGTGGGTCGAGCCTGGGGTTTGCCAGCTGGCCTGGGCTGGGTGGCAGCTGTGATGATGTCCACGGCCCTGGGACTCCGCTCTGGCCCAGCCCTGCGGGGGAAACTTGCCCAAGGACTGTGGAGCACTGAGGTCTAGAAGGGAGACTTGCAGGCCAAGTGTGCAGTCATTGGGTGCTAGTGGAAATGTTGTGCAGGAACTTTGAGCCTGACTGTGAACCTCTGATTCAGGCTGGTGAGCAGTGACTCGCAGAAGTAGTCCCTTGAAATCCTGTGGGTCAGTGCTCACTTGTATGACTGAGGGTTTCACAGATGAGTCTGGCCCCTTAGGAGTTAGGGGTGGAGGGTCAGTAGGCAACCACCCAGAATATGGAAAATAACCTGACATAGTCTTAGGGGAAATGTGTGTCTGTGCAGGCACCTACACAACCTTGCAAATTGTTTCCTAATGGTGGCTGGATGCTTTGAACTCATGGTTTGCTGGTGTATTAATGAGCTATATGACTGGTTTTGGCGATAATGTATGTTGTATGCTCTCCTAGTGCATTTTTCTCCTTCCGCCATCATATGCCCCTCAGAGACTAGCATACCCAGAAGAAGCAGGCAGGGCAGTGTGTGTGTGTGAGAGATCTACTGCTCTGATTGTGCTAAATGTGTGAAATCTACATGGTCGGATTGTGATAGTGGGAGTAATTGTGCATATGCAGTTTCCACTATCACTGCTATTTTTATAACCTCAGTTATTCAAAACTCCTATTACCCAAAACAGGGACATATACCTCACATCTCTTAAATAGGATAAAGCTGTACTACTGACCCAAACTACTTCTGTGTGCCCTATCACATTCATATAACTGCAATTGTACTGTAGATTGTTTGCTGACGCATGCAATATGCCTGGTGTGATGATGGGCAGAGGCAGGGTGCATATGTTGACGCTTGTGCTCACATCTGGCAGGTGAAGGAGGCCTCCCAACAATCCCAGATGGTCTTCACAGTCCGCCACGCCACTGTTACCTTCCAGACCGATGGAGACACGTGGAGAGAGCAGAAGGAGAAAAAAGCTGTCCTCATGGTGGGCATCCTTATTGGGGTCTTCGTACTATGCTGGATCCCCTTCTTCATCACTGAACTCATCAACCCTCTCTGCTCCTGTGACATCCCACCCATTTGGAAAAGTATTTTTCTATGGCTCGGCTATTCTAATTCCTTTTTTAATCCACTGATCTATACGGCTTTCAACAAAAACTACAACAATGCCTTCAGGAACTTGTTTTCCAGACAGCACTGAGCAGCAAGCAGGAAATGGGAGGAAACCCCCTCTTCTCCAGCAACCCCTCTAAAGATCCATCACCTTCCCTACTTAGCACATCCTATGCAGACTGGGGAACGCTGAAAGAAACTCTCAACTACAGAGATCACCAGAATGATTCATTGAGCTCATAAAAGATTGCCTCTGAAATTCAGCAGCCCTCAGAGACTCTGCCCACACTTCCTTTCCCACCCTCCAAGCCAGTCGTTTTGTAAACAGCACACAAGGGCTTGCTGAGTCTCCAGCATTGTCCTTTTCCAGCACGTGGTTGACTTCACCCTCTCTTCAGTGATGTCACTCAGGTGCAGTTTGCTTGCAAGAGCAGGGCAGAGAAGTCCATGTGACACAGAAGGGTTTTTGAAGCCCAGTGCCTGCTTAGCTGCTCTTTGCATTTCAGAACCGTTAATTTGCATATTCCCATATGCAAAGCCAAACCCCTTTAGCAGTAGGGTTTCTCATGACTGTGTGAAACATGCATCTGAAGAAGTGGGGTTTTTTACCCATGAAAGCTTATGCCCAAATAAATCTGTTAGCCTTTAAGGTGCCACTGGACTCCTCATTATTTTTGTGTGAAACCAGCTATTTTACTGAAAAAACTATTTTTCAGAGGTGAAGAATGGAATCTGTGTTGCAAACAGAGATTCATTTTAACTCTAAAAATGAATCTTATTCCCCAAATATAACTGCTCGGTAAAGATATGAGAAAAGGCTTCTGCATTATGGATCTATCAACAATGGGATGTTTACTATTGGATTCGGTGTAGCAAGTTTTTCCTGTATTTACTTGTTGTGGAAGCTTAATTTGTTATGTGCAATAGAGTGAGAGAAAGGGGTGCATCATTGAAAACATCTGTTTCATATGCCTGATTTAGTTATGAAATACACAGGTGTTCCTTGGCTGCGAATGTTTAAACTTAATATCTCTGTTACACAAAGGAAGCTACTCTAATTCATGGATGTATTTTAATCAACTTTGGGGCAAGTTTCCTGTAACCATTTGAGGATACTTGAAATGTATTTCAAAATGCACATCAGTTCAAATCTGTGTTTTACTTTCTAGTGTGTGATACAATTCCCATTGGAGTCAAAGGAAAGACTCCAGCTGATTTCAGTGGGAGTTAATGCCCAGTCTAAGTATATTTAGTGGCTAATGAAGTTTGATCCTGGGAATCTAAGGTTTTCAGCAATTGGGGGGGAGGCTGTGTCAAGGGCCAGCATGCTATGCTTCAAGCATAAACCATCAACAGCCATGCCTTCTGTCTAGGTTAGGATCAAATCTATCCTTGTTGCCCCCTTTCTACCATAAGTGCAGGTCCTGGCTGCTGCTTACTATTTTGCTTTCTTCCTGTGCCTCCACTTCACCAGCATGATTTTAGCAACTGCCATGTCACTTGCACCTACAAGTACAGATACATGCTTTCTGCCCTAGGACTGCTAGAATGACAAGTTTTCAGATGGAGAATAGCATTGCCTCCAACTATCAGTTCTTGAGGTGCAACTATTAAAATCAGACTGGAATTTAAAAGGTGGAGGAGAAGACAAGATGGGAATCAGAATGACATGATTTCAGGGTCTGATATCTTGAAGCAAAGATAAAGAGGAAAAATGCTATAAATCACTGGAAAGCTTACCAGTGATGTACAGGATTAGTTTCTATCCACCATGGCTCATGAGACATCAGACCTTACAACTGGCACTGGTCCTTCAAACTAAGCAAAAATCCTGGCCTAGGTGGTAAGAGGCCTTTAGGCATCCTGGCCAATCTGGCCCAATGCACTGCCTGGTGCAGGTGAAGATCATGGGAGCAGACTCCAGCTATTAGGAGGCAGTTTGTTTAGAAACAAAGGATGAAATCCTGGCCCTATTTAAGTCAATGGCAAAACTTTCTCATTTACTTCAACGGACTTGGATTTCACCCAAGACATCTTGCCCGGTGAATTTTAAAAATATTCATTATATAACAGGAAAAATGAGTGAGACAGGCATAATCCCTCAAAAATCCACTTGAGCAGGTTCTCTGAATAAGGTGGTGCGCTAACCATAGACAAACTACAGACATTAAATAAAGAGCCTTTTAGTACTTTTGTTGTATGGTTTTAATCTATTTTCAGTGGAAGCTCTGACATGTTAGATAATCTAATAAACCCATGAGCCACATTTTTACTGATGATGATCAGCTTGTATGCTGTGTATGGATGTGATTGCTTCACTAGAGAAGATGCTACATTTATAAATTGTTTTGCGTGGAAAGCAGTGAAGCCAAGAATGACTAGGAGGAAACCAATACAATGTTTGTTGTCCAGGCAGAGCTGCTGTTATACTCACCAGTGCTTGAAAATAGAAGGAAGAATATTTAACTGGTCTGAGCAGCTGTGCTCTGCAATATTCACAACACATGTTTCAAGGATTTTTGACTTATTACAACAATATATAACCCACCAACAACCCTTCCCCACAGCTACCTTCCCTCCCCCCATCTTCTTGTCTCTCCCCCCCCCCCATGACTGGAGGGGTGTTAATGGGCCACTTCACCTTGAATGGTCCCTTGAAATGTGTGTTAACTACTTATGTTAAACAATCTGTTCCACCTTATATTTAGCTGTGGCACTGTGAGTCTGGCTTTGTCTGCAAGAGCATTGTGTCAGCAGGGTGTGAAAAAAACATACCCCTGACTGACACAAGTTTCACGGACCATAATGCTGGTGTGGGCAGGAGAGGCTCTCCTGCTGACATAGTGACTACCGCTCGTTGGAGGTGGTTTAATTATGTCGACAGGAGAACTCTCTTCCCTCCAGCAAAAAGTGGCTACACGGGAGACCTTGCAGTGTAGACCTGGCCAAAAGCTAGGTCTACACTGGCACTTTTGTCCCTCAGGGGTGTGAAAAAACACCCCCCCTGAATGACACAAGTTTTAGCGCCAGTGTGGACAGTGCTTTGTTGGCGGGAGCCAGGCTTCTGTCGACGAAGTTACCGCCCCTGGGGGTGGTTTTATTTTGTCGCTGGGAGAGCTCTCTCCCGGCAATAGAGCAGCTACGCAGCGCACGTTACAACGGGACAGCCGCGCCATTGTAAGGTGCGCTGTGTAGAAAGAGCTGTAGTTTCACAGACCTGAAGAAGAGCCCTATGTAGCTTGAAAGCTTGTCTCTCACCAACAGGAATTGGTCCAGTACTAGATATTACCTCACCCACCTTTTCTCGTTAATTTTCCCTTTGTTGTGTCATTTCTATGCAAGCAAAAGGACATGAGAAGCTTATAAAACGGTATTAGAAAATTCTGATTTGTCTATAGTTGTGCTTTAACAAACAACATCATATTAAAATCCACAGTACCCTTCTGCAAGTAATGGCTACCGACTAGCCCCAGTTATCTACACTATGGATCAAATCCTGCAGCTCTTACTCAGGACTTAGGACTGCAAGATTTGATCTCAAATATCATCCTAGCCGCGTAACATGGGTGTAATAAAGATTTCTATCCCAAAGATCATTCCAGAGATTCACACCTAAAATGACACCTAAAATGTGATCTGAGCACAAAGTGGAGGAGCCAGGAACTCCTGAATTCTGATCCCAGCTCTGAGGCCTTGCACAAGTCATTTATTTTGGGGCAGGGCCCAGAGGCATAAATAGGACCTTGATGTGCTAGGTGCTGTACTGAGACACACAGTTCCTTCCCTAAAAGAGTTTACTTTTCTGCTTCAGTTTCCCATTCTGTAAAATGAAAATACTAATATGTACTTATCGGGGTGTTGTGAGGATTAATTAGTTCACATTTCTAAAGCATTTAGAATGTGGAACACTATAAATGCTAAGTGCTGCTATAAAACAGCTTCAATTTAATTTCTCTGAAGGCCATTAGCCATTATTGCTCTTCCTGTGCTATTTAATGACAGTATAGTACCCCCAGAAAAGATTTAACTAACCTTTTCCAAATTTACAATTAATGTATTTTCCTCTCAGTGCTGTGACAGTTCAATGAACAGCCTAGAACACCTGTATTGAGACTCAATAACTAGATCAAATAAGCTGTGTGCTAAATGCTGCCTGGTGGTGAGCCTTGCAGCACACTGAATGCAATTATCAAGGCTCAGGGAGCAGCAGCTTTTAAGACAATCTGTTTCTTACGTTAGTTGCCTTTATTCTGAGGAAGGAGAGAAGGTCACAGCTGACTGCCCTTCTATTCAAACAGAAAACAGGTTGGCTTTTCTTTTTTTTTCTTTTTTTTCTGGAATGCTGTTGGACTTCCTTTTCGGTGTGGTCAGACAAAGCAGGCAGGAAATGTACTAATCTAACACAGCCAGAGATGTGCCAGGTATGTCTTCATGTTCCAATAATTTGACTGGACTTTTCATTAAAATTGCTGCTGAGACACCTGGCAGCGGTAGTTGAAGGGGCGATTTTGAGTAGGCAAAGTGCTATCTGGTTAAAGAAGTTCTAGCTAACATAGATCATTGATGATTGTTTGCTCTTGTCTATCGTGATCAGCATGACTAGGCAATGAGATACAACAGGCCATGCGGTAGGGCTTGTCTATGCTTAAAATGCTGCAGCGCCACAGCTGCACCGTTTCTGAAGTGCTTCAGTGAAGACACTACCTACGCCAATGGGAGGGCTTCTCCCATCAACGTCTGTCATTGATCCACCTCCCCAGGAGGCAGTAGCTAGGTCAATGGGAGAATGTTCCCATTGACCTAGAGCTGTCTACACTGGGGGTTAGGTCGGTTTAACTGCATTGCTCAGAGATGTGGATTTTTCACACCACTGAGTGACCTGCTGTAGATATTTACCTGCTGTAGACCAGGCCTTAGAGTGATTTTTACATACATCTGAGAGTGGTGGGAGCTCCATTTGCAGCCAGAGTCAAAAAGTTATTTTATAATTAGGCACAATATTATACACTGACTAGGCTCTCTATTATCAGTTCTAATAATTGGAAGTTGTCCTTGTTATACTCCTATGTCAAAAATATAGAACACTTACACCAAACCCCCACTGACTTCAGTAGGGTCAGGATTTCATCCCGGAAGTTCTAGCCATCTCAGAGAGTTTATGATCCAATGTCAGGGCCTGTGTGATGGTTACCAAGCTAGATGCACCATTGTCCCTTCTCGGGGTCTCACCAAGAGCACCCCTACAGGCCTTTACCTCTCCTGGGGTTGAATTCTGCAATCCGACCTCTCTTAGACCAGGATCTGGGTTACATCCCCCTGGGTACTAACCATGACTACTTCAGCAGGTTCAACTGGGATTGGACCCTGCAAGGGTTTCCCTTCAGGTACCTGCAACAGCAACTGATTAAAGTGATACAAAAACAACTGCTTCAAAACAAAGCAATAATTCTACTTTCTCCCAAAGGTACAAAGCATGCAGGGCCAAGGTATACAGCAAAACAGAGGGTCCTACATGCATATTCCCTTCCCTAAGCTTAACCTCTCTAGCCATAGCTCAGAGGGGTCTGACTTATTCCCCATCTCCGAGTTAGGAGAAGCAGCCTGCTCTGCTTGCAGCATGCTCCCTCCATCTCTAACTTCTGTGGCTCTCCCCAGCCTGGCAGCTTTTCCATTGTCTCAGCCTCTCCTGGCTCATCCAAGCCCTGCCTCCTTCTAGAGTCTGAGGTTTTACAGTCTCCTGTGATCCCCGCCTTAGCCCTGGCAGCGTGGATGGAGCCAGCCACCTAGGTTCTTCCCGCTGATGACCCAGCCATTGTCTCCTCAAGGAGCCTTGTATTTGGTATTGTTTTAGCTTGCCTGCTCAATTCTTAACAATCCCTTTATAGCCTCCTTTGATTTAACTATGTACATTCAGACAGGCAGCAATACAAAATTGGCCAGGGAAACTGAATCACACACAATACTAATAAAAATACAGATATGTTCCCAGTTTGTTACAGCCTCCATTCAGCCTTGGGTATTTTGTTTAACTGAGGGGTGGCAAGGCTGGAACAGCTGATCTTACCTTCTATGTGGTGCATGGGGAGGGAGGGTTTACACAGGGGGTTAAAGCCAGAACCAAACCTATAGAGGGCTTTAAAGATTAACACCACCCTCAATAACTATGGCAGGGTCCATCTGTCAAAAGAATAGCCACTGGGTTGTGCCAACTGCAGAGGAAAATAAGTGGTACTCTGGCCACTGACAGCACCTGGGATTCTTGGATCCCCCAATGCCCCAGAGGTATCCCTACACTGTTAATATCTCTGAAAAAAGGTGGCATCCCCCCCCCCCCTTCACTGATGGGGTGCACCATCACCACCCAACCAGTGTCAACTATCTCTGCACTGAGCCTCAGGCTGCTCTCTGTCCTCCAGATCCCTACACTGGCCAGGCCAAAGGCACTGCATCATCTGCTTCCAGTGAATACTTAATACTTAGTCCTGCCATGACTGCAGGGGACTGGACTAGATGACCTCTCAAGGTCCCTTCCCGTCCTACAATTCTATCAAACAGCCGTGTTGGAATTGGCTGTTATCAGTATCCTGAGGGCAACACCATCACACCACTTCACTCTCTCCCACAAACGTCTCACATACAGACTGAACAAGAGGGGTGGCAGGAGAGAACTCTGCAGGGGAGAGCATAAATTCCACCCTCTGGGATCTCTCTCAATAACCAGGCTTGAAACTCTCTCAGCTCATGCAATACTGAACTGGAGAGAGTGGAGCTACAAAGCCAGTGTGGCATAATTCACCCAGGATTGGCTTTCATAGCCAACTCTGGGATCTCATCTCATATATGATCAGATCATGGATGGTATTAACTTTATTAGCTACTCACCTTGTATAGAGCAGCATGACATGAAGAACAGGGTCCTTAACTGATGTCTCAAAAGCACAAGACAACAGCAGTGGGACTGAAACTTCTATACCTAACATTCTCCTCTTGCTTTATGGTATTCTTGACATGGCAGAGACTGGAAAATCCAAGCTCCTCAAAAGAGTCCTCCATATCCCTAGTTTAGAGCTGCCCTGAGTCAGTACATCTACATTTCCTCTCTCTGATACCTCAGATCCCAGCATGCTGAGCTCAGCCTCAGTCACACCAGAAAGTGTGTATTTAAATAACCTGTAATTACTTTAAAATCTGACTTTGGTGCATGTGCCACAAGCTTAAGAGTGAATATGGTCACCAAGCTAATCAATATAGCTTCTTCCTATGTAGGATTAAAATAGCTTGCAAGGCATTAATTCTGTTTAAATGCAAACTGACTTTTCTCTGCGGACTAAGCCTGAGTTTTGCTGTATTTCATGATTTTTAACCATGTTCCATTCACATCCTCATTTCATCCTTTTAGAATCTGCCACCATTGTATTTGTGCATTTGGTTGCTTTTCCTATTTAACAACATTAAATATTTAGAGCAAAGGTTTTAATGAGTCTAAAGGCAACTGAGAAAAATAACTGGATTTTACGACAAGATCAATTCAACTGAGGTTAGATACAGAAAATTCCAGTACTGTTAGGTTCCAAACAAACCACACCTCCAAACCAAGCTCTTCCGAAGAAGTTCAAGGTACAAGCATTAAGCCATCAGAACATCTATCCATCCATCGCTGTGCTGTAGTATCCAAGCAGCTTTTGTTAGCTGATTATACTCTGTTGCTAGCTGCTGGTGAAAGCTGTAGCTTTCCAAAATTAATCTGCTCCAGAGTGTTCCATTCACCACATGTAGCCCAAGCAGACCAAATTGTCCTAAATCTTGTAAAACAAGTATTGTGAAAAGTGGATAAAGTAACTTCACGTCAATAGCCAGCGGATGTTTGCCAACAGCAGAGAGACATTTTCAAAGTAGCATGGAAGACGTATGCAAGTGAACACATATCTGAAGATCATAGTGTTAGCTGCTTGAAATTGCCTTAAATAGGCCCCAGATCTGCAAACACTAAGGATTTGTCTACACTACAAAATTAAGTCGACTTAAGTCGACGTACAGCCACTGCAGTAATTAAAGCAGTGGTTCATGTGCACGCTATGCTCCTATCGGCTTCTCTTGACCCTGAGCCATGTATCTAATCTATTGGAAAGTTAAGCCTTCTGTGTAAACTGCATATACCCCACATCAAACAGCTGATGGTACTGGTTTGGAGTTGGGCACTTTTCACACTCTATGGCAGTGGTCCACAAACTTTTCACATCACACCCCCCTTACCCATGTCCGAGCCCCCTTCTTGGAGCCACTGGGAGCAGGGCTGCGGCGCGGGGGGGGAGCAGACAGGAGTAAGGGGGCCAAAGCTGGGGGTGGGTCTGGGGCCCGGAGCGGAGTCGAGAGCGGAGCCGTGGCCAGGGGCAGAGTCTGGGGCCGGTACCGGGAGCAGAGCTGCAGCCAGGGGCCGAGGTTGGCTGTGGGGCTGGGGCCTGGAGCAGAGCTGTGGCCTGGGCTGGGACTGGGAGCAGAGTGAGGCTGGGTGGGGCTCCGAGGCCCAGCCCCGCCCTCCTGAACATTCCTACATGTCCCCCACAATTTGGGGACCCCTGCTCTAGGGACATTTCTCTGTCGGTCAAGCACTGAGTAGGAAACATATTAGCATGAAGAAATTACTGGAAAGTTACAGAACAGCATTTACAGTAATATCCCCACAACCGTAGGACCTTCAATATCTCAGTAATAAAGACAATGGGCCAAGTTCTGGCTGGCATTTGTACTCATGCACATGCAGAAAAGATGCTGATCAAGAGCATTTTTCTTAACTAAATCTGGCTCCTTTTCCAGCGCTCAGAGGTTACTCCAGAGACCTTGTGGGACCAGAGGCACGGAGAGGCATTCAAGGGCATGGTCAAAAAGTCAGGGAACTTTGTGTTAGCACATCTGCCTCCTTGACCCGGCAGTGGCCCTATGCACTGCCCCACAGATCCATTACACTCCTAGCAGGAAGACCTGTACAGAGGTGTTCTGCACAGAGGTGGTGCACTCCTACCACTGCTTTCCAGTCACAACATGGACCCATTTTAGCTATTTGGTCCAGTGCCACACTTCGACCTTTCAATCCTAGGAACGAGCAACAGAGCCTATGGAGCCACTCTCTCCGTTGTTTGTGATTTGCAGGGCCGTGACGTTTCTTTCTCCTCAGCTGCTTGACTGGGTGCCAAACTTTCCAAGTGCACCTGCTGTACTTCTGAACGCTCCCAATGCACCACCACATTGTGCAGAATATTAAACAGACCGTGACAGCACAGCAGCCACGGCGTGGGGCAGACCTGGTCACCAGGGGTTACTAAAAGGTGGGAGCTGAATGGCGAAAGAACCGTAAGGCACATGATAACAATGTAAAATAACAAAACGTTGTTGGGCCTGTATCAATCTCTCATTACTGGATGCCAGGGGAGGTCTGGGACATGTGAAAGTGCACACATTCAGTTCGTTCTAGAGGGCTGAGAGGGCACTTTCCTAGGGAAATGTAAGCTCCCCCGGGCTCACCTCAGATTTATCCAGGTCCCCTGCTGGGAAGGTTATATTGTTCTCCAAACTGCCAGCAGATCCCCTTCATACACTGGAGCTGTGGCACTGCTTTCTCAAGGCCGAGGACAGGGGTAGGCAACCTGCGGCACTCACACTGCCCCGGTCCTGGCCACCGGATGGGGGACTCTGCATTTTAATTTAATTTTAAATGAAGCTTCTTAAACATTTTAAAAACCTTATTTACTTTACATACAACAATAGTTTAGTTATATATTATAGACTTATAGAAAGAGACCTTCTAAAAACGTTAAAATGTATGACTGGCACGTGAAACCTTAAATTAGAGTGAATAAATGAAGACTCGGCACACCACTTCTGAAAGGTTGCCGACCCCTGGCCTAGGACATGTTCTCTGCTCATTACCAAGTCACCCCTATCAATGCGTCACTTCCTTTGTGAGGATCCATGTGGTTTGTTTCTTTTAGAGTGTAAGATCTCCAGGTCAGGGGTGGTCATTTGCTATGTGTTTGCACAATGCCTGGCACAATGGGCCCCCAGCTTAGTGGAGGTCTCTCAGCACTATTACAATATATTTGATAAATAATATTCTGCTTTTAATCTAAATTCACCTTAATAATGTGAGGTCACTTTATATGCCATGGGAGAGCGCCAGCAGCTTGAAGGCTATGCAAGTAGCTCGGGAACTCTGGGAGTGCTGGAGGCAGGGCAGAAAAGGTAAGAGAAAAGAGCCAGAGGCTGGGGCCTTTGCTAGAACCAGACATATATGCCCTGCTACTGTCTCACGTTGGACTGCAGACTCAGTGGTTTGGCTCAGAACACCACAATGAAAGCACACAGTTTTGTAAAGGGGATCACTCAATGGAACAAAAATAAGTCTACTCACAGGACTGCAGGCTGGTTTAACTTCATTATAAGTGTGTGTGTGTGTGTGTGTCTTAATACAGAGGAACCCCCACTAAATAGATAGTAAGGGGTGTGTGGAACCCATAATACCCTGAGTAACCCTGTTAACCCATTGATGTCAACTTTACTACTCACAGCAACAGAGGAAGCAATAGCTGCAGGTAACAGACAGCACATCTGTCCTGTTAAGCAATAGCAGATTTTGGCAGCAGACATACAGCAAAACGACTCCACCATTTTGCAGAGAAGGAGATTAGGTCAAAAGCCTCGTCAGGCCTGCTCATCTTTCTGCTTGTCTGTGCAGCATGAGAGTCTCTTGTACCAGAAGTGAGGTCAAAGGCTGAGTGCTCCCTGATATTCTGACTGGCAGTACCATTGCTCCTCTAAGCACAGGGCAGCGTGAGAGCAGTAACAATTCAATTCCCTGTATTACCCCACAGTGTGAGTAGGGTGACCAGATGTCCAGTTTTCGACCAGAACACCCAGTCGAAAAGGGATTCTGGCGGCTCCAGTCAGCACCGCTAACCAGGCCATTAACTGTCCAGTTGGCGGTGCCGCGCAGCAGGGCTGGCAGGCTCCCTGCTAACCTCCACACCGCACAGCTCCCGGGAAGCAGCTGGCATGTCCCCCCTCCGGCTCCTATGTGTAGGGGCAGCCAGGGGGCTCCGCATGCTGCCCCGCCCCAAGCACCTCCCCCGCAGCTCCCATTGGCCAGGAACTGCGGCCAATGGGAGCTGCAGGGGCGGTGCCTGCGGACAGGGCAGCGTGCAGAGCCACCTAGCTGCGCCGCCGCATAGGATCTGGAGGGGGGACATGCTGCTGCTTCTGCGAGCTGCTTGAGGTAAGCGCCCCCCTGCCGGGCCCCAACCCCCTACCCCAGCCCATATCTCCCTCCCGCCCTCCGAACCCCTCGATGCCAGCCCGGAGACCCTCCTGCACCCTAATCCCCTGATCCCCAGCCTCACCACAGAGCCCGCACCCCCACCGGAGCCCTCCCTCCCTCCCCTGCACCCCAACCCCCTGCCCCCTCCCGCAATCTGAACCCCTCAGTCCTAGCCCAGAGCACCCTCCCACACCCCAAACCCTTCATCCCCAGCCCTACCCCAGAGTCTGCACCCCCGGCTTGAGCCCGCACCCCCCCACATCCCTGACCCAGCCCGGAGCCCTCTCCTGCACCCCAAATCCCTCATTCTTGTCCCCACATCAGAGCCTGCACCCCCAGGTTGAGTTCTCACCCTCCCCACACACCCCAACCCCCTGCCCCAGCCAGGAGCCCCCTCCCATACCTTGAACCCCTCATTTCTGGCCCCACCCCAGAACCCGCACCCCCAGCCGGAGCCCTCACCTCCTCCTGCACCCCAGCCCTCTGAGCCAGCCCAGTGAAAATAAGCGAGTGAGTGAGGGTGGGGAGAGCAAGCGACAGATGGAAGGGAAGATGCAGGGAACAGGGCCTCAGAGAAGGAGTGGGGCATGGGTGGGGCCTTGGAGGAGAGGCAGGACCAGGGTGGGGAAAGGGTGTTTGGTTTTGTGTGAGTAGAAAGTTGGCAACCCTAAGTGTGAGCTAGAAAGAGGGGACAATATCCATTTCTTGTTCCTATCTGTGGCCTTGACAGGCAACCAGGCACTTATAGATCATTATGTAAGCAGAGGAAGAAAAACACTCCATGGGTTTAATAATTACATTTCAGCAGGCGAGATCTCAAGGTACAGTGAAAAATAATGATCACTTACACTTTGTATTCATGTGTTCAGAAGTGCTCATGTTTGCACAGCACTCTGAAGATGTAAAGCACCTATGGCCCTATACAGCTACAATAACACCTACGCGGTGGGCAAGCAAGCAGCATTATTCCTTACTTCACAGATGATGGGGGGACCTGAGACAGGTGGTCAGATCCTTGGTTCTCCTCCTACTGCTTTCCCTGAGGGTGCTCTACATTTTGGGAGGGGCCAAGCTTGGATTAGAACTCAAGAGTTCCTGGCTCCCATTCCCATGCTTAACCCAGGACTAGTTCGGGCAAAGATGAGATCCCCTACAGAGCCATTCAATGGGGCTCAGCTGAAAGGCTGAGGGGAAGTTCTACAGCATTTAATAGGTATGAAAAATAGGGTCCTATAGAAATTACTTAAAAAACCCTACAGAATTTAATAGAGGGCAGTATCCTTTCAAAAGAATTTTTGAACCATCTTATAAAGCTCTATGGCAGGGATATAATTCTCTGTTGAATTTTGTAGAAGAGCTACCATTTTCTATTATACTTTACAAAGGACTGGTCAGCGTGCATGAACACAAACCAGCCAGAGTTTTGTCCTATGTGCACAATGGAATAGACAAATGAGTGAACGCAGACATAGGTGGTCTTCAAAAATGTATTGCTTACCTGCTACAGCCACTCCAAATAAATAAGCAAACTCTACAATGTGCCTAAATGTACACAGGAAAATATGTTTTTTGTGGGCACAATGATCAGCCCACACATTTGGAAAAATGTCACCACTCTAGATGGGTAATTTTCCTACAATATATACATTATATAATTAGGGTTGCCAGGTGTCCAGATTTCGACCAGAACACCTGGTTGAAAAGGGTCCCCATGCGGCTCTGGTCAGCACTGCTGATTGGGCTTTTAAAAGTCTGGTTAATGGCATGCGGGGCTAAGGCAGGCTCCCTGTCTGTCCTGGCTCTGTGTGGCTCCCAGGAAGTGGCGACACATCCTTGTGGCCCCTAGACACAGAGGCGGCCAGAGAGGCTCCACATGCTGCCCCTGCCCCGAGCGCTGGCTCCGCCACTCCCATTGGCCAGGAACCGCGGCCAATGGGAGCTGTGGGGGCAGTGCCTGCAGGCGAGAGCAGCATGCAAACTCCCGGGCCGCCCCTGTGCCTAGGGGCCAGAGGACATGTCGCTGCTTCTGGGAGCCGCCTCAGGTAAGCACCGCCCAGAGACCGCCCCGCACCCTGAAGCCCCTCCCACACCCCAACTCCCTCCCAGAGTCTGCACCCCACACCCCCTCCCATACCCCAACCCCCTGCCTCAGCCCTGAGCCCCCCTGCACTCCGAACCCCTCGGCCCCACTCCAGAGCCTGCACGCCTGCCGGAGCCCTCACCCCCTCCTGCACCCCAACCCCCTGCCCCAGCCAGGGGAAAATGAGCAAGTGAGCGATGGAGGAAGGGGTGAAGGAGTGAGCAGAGGCAGGGCCTTGGGGAAGGGGCGGGGCAGTGGGCGGGGCAAAGGTGTTCAGTTTTCTGCAATCAGAAAGTTGGCAACCCTATATATATATATATATATATATAATACACACCCACACCCAACTTCCTTTTCACACTGTGTCAACCATTTTAGCCTCTTCTGCCTGGAGACGACCTGTATTTTTTATGTGCGCGCGCAAAGAATGAAAATCTATTTCAATAAAAACTTAATTACAAAAGACTCTGCTTATAAAAAGAAAAACAAAACAAAACAAAAAAACAAAGTTAAGGGGTTGCAAGTTCTTTGGAGCACAGGGTGAGAATTCCAAATGATCTTGACAAACTGGAGATAAATCATCTGAAATAAAGAGGATGAAATTCAATAAGGCCAAATGCAAAGTACTATACTTAGGATGGAACAATCAATTGTACAAATACAAAATGGGAAATGGCTGCGTGAGAAGGAGTCGATCACAAGCTAAATACGAGTCAACAATATAATACTGTGGCCAAAAAAAAAAGAAAAAAAAAGCAAACCTCATTCTGGCATGTTGTGCCAGGGTACACCAGGCCCTTTGTGTGCCCCTGCTAGAGGCCCATATGGCCCTACTACACTCTGCCCCAGCGAATGTGGGCCCTCCAGGCCTGCCAAGAGAAGCTGCACTGAAGCAGTCAATCCGAGCTATAGGAGCCTGAGGGACAACCAGAGTTTGATTCTGGCTCTCTTCGCATAAGCTGGGATAGAGAGGCACTAAGAACTTTAACCCTAAGGTAAGGGGTGAAGATAAAGGGGCCAGGTAGGAAGAGGCCCAGGAAAATAGCAACAATTAATTGAAGTGAGTGGTACTTGGCTGCTGTTTATAGGAGCCCTGAGTTGGAACCTGGCATAGTGGGTGAGCCTGGGTTCCCCCACTGGCCACTGTTGATGTGGCCTAAGCCCCGAGAAGGGGACAAGGCTCATTTAGAAGCCTGAGCAAAAGGCTGAATTTAAAGGACCCAGAGCTGGGGCTGAAGACCCTGGTGAACTCTTTGCTAGCCCGTAAGGGGTTCATTTTTGACTGTGTGACCTGGCAGGAGGAAGTTGACAACTTACTGGGGGTGCAGGAGCAGGAAAAGGACAGCAGTACCACATGCAACAGCAGGAGGTGTTCAAGAGGTGAGTGCCTCCTTGTTACAGAGGTATTAGCAGGAGTGTTGTAAGCAAGACATAAGAAGTCATTCTTCTACTGCACTCAGCACTGAGAAGGCCTCAACTGGAGTACTGTGTCTAGTTCTGGGCACCACACTTCAGGAAAGACGTGGAGAAAGTCCAGAGAAGAGTAACAAAATGAGTAAAGGTCTAGAAAATATGACTTACAAGGAAAGATTGAAAAAATGGGTTTGCTTAGTCTGGAGAAGAAAAGACTGAGGTGGGGACATAACAGTCTTCAGGTATGTAAACTGTTAAAAAAGAGGAGGGTGATAAAGTGTTCTCCTTGTCCACTGAAGACAGGACAAGAAATAATGGGCTTAAAATACAGCAAGGGAGGTTTAGGTTGGACATTAGGAAAAACTTCCTGTCAGGGTAGTTAAGCACTAGAACAAATTACCTAGGGAGGTTGTGGAATCTCTGTCATTGGAGATTTTTAAGAACAAGTTAGATGAACACTGTGATGCTGCACCCCATAAGGCTTCATGGGAATATGCTTATGAATGTATATATGACATAACTGGAATATGTTTTATGCTACAAATGCCATGTAACATATCTCTGTAAAGGTTATGATCTACTGAATCTATTAATCCTATTTGTATGCATGTATCATTTTTGTATTCGCAGTTATGAATATTGGCTGGGCAGTGGCTTGATTTTTAAGTAGCCTTTGTAAAGCATTTGGTCAGTTTCTTGAGAAAGGAATGTGCAAATTAAGTGCCCAATCAAGAAGCACTTAAGGGACAATGGATCTTGCGAGGCTCCAATCCATATAAGAAGTCTCCCTGAGGACGTTCAAGGTAGCAGGTAAGTCATGGCTGCTGCCTATAAAAACTGAGTCATGCATGGACATGTGACTTGTCCATGTGACTCCAAAACTCCATCTTGGAGCTGGACTTTGCATAGGAGAGAGGAGGGGGTCTCCACCCACAAGAGAAAGTCTATTTAAACCTGTGGGAGACCCCTCCATTTTGTCTTCAGCTGGCTAAAGAGATAGTCTCTCCACCCCCAAGGATACCTGAAAGAGACTGGAACAAAAGACAGTAACTACAGGGGGTGTCAGTGATTGCTGGACCCAGACTAGCAGGAGACTAGTCTGTAAAAGGAAGCTTACTGGAACTGGTGAGGTTTTATTTGCATTCAGTTTTCTAAGGGTATGGCTACACTTGCAGCTGTAGAGCGCTGTGAGTTAAACCTGCCTTCGTACAGCTGAGTAGGGAAAGCGCTGCAGTCTGTCCACACTGCCAGCTGCCAGTGCACTGGCGTGGCCACATTTGCAGCTGCATTGGGAGCGGTGCATTATGGGCAGCTATCCCAGCTTTCATGTGGCTGCAACGTGCTTTTCAAAAGGGGGGGTGGGTGGAGTGTGAAAGGGAGTGTGGGGGGAGAAAGAGTGGGTTTTGGGGTGCTGAGAGTGTGTCAGCACGCTGCCTTGCAAGTTCCGACCCCCCTGTCCCCCCTGCTTCTCATTCACTCACTCAAAGCAAACAGCAAAATGTTTGCTTTTTCTCTCTGGTACGGAGCTTTGAAACGGCACTTCTGCATTCCTGGAACCGATCACAATGAAAAGAGTGGCCACTTGATAAGGGGATTAGCACAGCGCAGCAAGTTAACTCCTCGTTCACACTGACACCCGGGAATTGTAGCCACTACGCTGCATCTCTTATTCCTCTCGGGGAGGTGGAGTACCTGCAGCGCTGTAGCCAGGGAGACACAGCGCTGTACGTGTCTTGCCAATGTGGATGGGGAGTGAGGTACAGCGCTGTGGGCGGCTTTATTGTGCTGTAACTCGCAAGTGTAGCCAAGGTCTTAGACATAGACTTGCGTGTTTTATTTTATTTTACTTGGTATTTCACTTTGTTCTGTCTGCTACTATTTGGAACCACTTAAATCCTACTTTCTGTATTTAATAAAATTACTTTTTACTTATTAATTAACCCAGAGTATGTATTAATCCCTGGGGGGTGGGGGGGCAAACAGCTGTGCATATCTATCAGTGTTATAGAGGGTGAACAATTTATGAGTTTACCCTGTATAACCCTTATACAGGGTAAAACAGATTCATTTGGGGTTTAGACCCCATTGGGAGTTGGGCATCTGAGTGTTAAAGACAGGAACACTGCTGTAAGTTGCTTTCAGTTAAGTCTGCAGCTTTGGGGCATGTGGTTCAGACCCTGGGTTTGTGTTGGAGCGGATTGGTGTGTCTGGCTCAACAAGACAGGGTGCTGGTGTCCCAGGCTGGCAGGGAAAGCAGGGGCAGAAGTAGTCTTGGCATATCAGTTGGCAGTTCCCAAGGGGGTTACTGTGATCCAACCCATCACAAACACCCGTTGGGGATGGTCTAGATAATACTTTGTCCTGCCTCAGTGTAGGAGGGGACTGGACTAGATGACCTATCGAGGTTGCTTCCAGTCCTAGATTTCTATGATGGTATGATTCTGGCCAGGAAGCTTCTTTGGTTCATTTTCAACAGAAGTTAAATATGAGTGAGGAAATGTGTATTGATTATTATATAGTGCCGAAATGTGCCAGATGCTTTAGAGATGAAAAAAGACATGGGGCCAGATATGAGAGTTAGGCACCTAGCTGCTTTTGAAAATCCCACTAATCGCCTATTTGAATCTTAGGTGCTGAAATAACTTTAAAAATCTGATCCATAATCCCTTTCTCATAGGAACTGCCTGACTGCATCAGACCTGAGGCCCATATAGTCTTGTATCCTGTCTCCAACAATAGCCGGCAACTGATGCTTCAGAGGAAGGTGTTAGGAACCCTGCAGTGGGAGATGTGGGACAACCTGCCCCCGGCATTAGGCCTCATCCTGGTTTCTAGGGGCACGTCTATGCTGTAATTAAATACCTGTGGCTGGCCCGCGTCAGCTGACTCAACTCATGGGGCTCAGTCTCCAAGGCTGTAAAATGGTCATGTAGATACTCGGGCCTGGGCTGGAGTCTGGGCTCTCAAACGCTCGGGGTCCTAGCGCTCAGGCTCTAGCCCAAGCCTGAACACCTACACTGCAATTTTACAGCCCTGCAAACCCAAACCAGATGACACAGGCCAGCTTAATTGCCAGTTTAATTGCAGTGTTGACATTGGATTAAACTTTCGAGCATGAGGGTTAATCTCTCTTCCAACATTTTTTACCATTAATTATAAATCTGGATAAGCTGGACAAACATCCAATTCTTTTTTTAATCTTACTAAATTCTTGACCTCAATGACTTCCTGTGGTAGCAAGATCCATGGTCTCATTACATGTCATGTGATAAAGTATTTCCTTTTGTCAGATTTGAGTTTCCCACCTTTTAAGTTAATTGACTGTCTCGTTTTTGTGTAAGTCAAAGAGAACAGAAGTTCACAATCTACCTTGTCTGACCAATCATTATTTAATATACTTTTGTCATGTCCCCTCTTATTCATTTCCTTTCTAAACTAAACAAGCCCAGACTTTTCAATCTCTCTTCACATGAGAATTTTTCCAGGCCCTTGATCATTCTTGTTATCCTTCTCTGAACTGCCTTTAGTTCTGCAATATCCTTTTTGAGATGGTGTGATCAGTACTGCACACCGTATTCCAGGTGAGGCTGCACCATTGACTTATATATCATGGCATTAAAATAATCTCTGTATCATTCACCATCCCATTCCTTATGTATCCTAACATCGTCTTTGTTTGTTTGTTTAACTGCAGCTGCACATCAAGCAGAGGTCATCACAGATCTGTCTACAGTGATGCCCAGGTCCCCTTTTTTTGGGTTGATTCAGCTAATTTAGAACCCTGAAAAGCATATGATTGATTTACATTTTTCCCTCCAGTGTGCATTACTATGCATTTATCAACATTGAATTTCATTGCCATTATGTTGTGCCATTCACATAGCTTGTATAGGTCTCTCTGAAGTTCCTCACAGACCTCTCTGGTCCTGACCAGCCTAAATAACTCTCATCTGCCATTTTTGCTATCTCACTACTCCCCTCCCTTTCTAGATCATTCATATAAATTATGATTATATTGTATAAACTATTCTATAACAAAAACACAGGAACTAGTACAGAACCTTGAGGCACCCTGCTGTTAGCCTTTTGCGATGATGAAAATTGATAATTTAATGTAACTTCTTGTTTTCTGTCTCCTAGCCAGTTTTTGATCCAGAACAATATTTTACCTCTTACCTATGATTACTGAGCTTTTGCAGTAGCCTCTTGTACAGGACCTTGTCAAAAGCCTTTTGGAATTCTAAATAATTTGTCATCCTATTTGCCTTTATCTACCACTCTGACACATTCAAATAATTCTAAGAAATTAGCAAGACACAACTTTCCTTTGCAGAAACCATGCTGGTTAGACCCTACCAGATCATGATCTTTCCAGGTGTTTTGTTATTTTAACCAATTTGCCAGGTGCAGATTAAGGTTTACTAGACTAATTCCCTAGATGACTTCCAAAGCCTCTAAAAATATAGATACAACATTTGCTGCCCTTCAATCCCCTGGAACTGTGGCTGTTTTTAATGAGAGATGGCATATTTTTGTTACCTCAGCCATATCATACATAGATCTTACAGGGCCAGATTTTGTCCTGCACGGAGATCTTCTCAGTCAGAGTGGGTGGACTGTCAGAGAGCTGGTTACGGTGTCCTGATTCTGTGGGCCAGTTCAGGCAGTCTATGGGCTGCTCTAACTGATGTCAGCTGGGTATGGTCCCTAAGGAACAATGCACATGCTAAGAATTGACCCTTTCCTGCTCCTTTCACCAGGATGGAGGGGAGCAGCTGGCACTGGGGCCATAAGTGCCGACTCCTTGGGTGCTCCAGCCCTGGAGCACCCACGGAGAAAACTTAGCGGGTGCTCAGCATCCACCGGCAGCCAGCTCCCCTCTCCCCCCCCCCCGTGCCTCCCGCTCACTGGCAGCCCCCATCAATCAACTCCTCTCCCCGCCTCCCGCACACTGTGTAACGGCTCTTCAGTGGTGTGCAGGAGGCACTGGGAGGGAGGAGGAGGAGGGAGGACAGGGTGCACTTGGGAGAGGGGGTGGAAAGAGGCGGGGCGGGAGTGGAGCGGGGGAAGGAAGAGGTGGGGCGGGAGCAGGGCCTTGGGGGAAGGGGTGGAGTGGGGGCGAAGCCTGGGATTGAGCAGGGGTTGAGCACCTCCGGGGAAAATTAGAAGCCGGCGTCTGTGACTGGAGCCAGTTCTGCCAGTCTCAGAGCTGGCCAGCAACAGCCAAATTCTGGCTCTGTTTTACTGCCTGAGCACTCCCTTGTTGGGACCTGTTTAGATCAGTGGCTCTCAACCTTTCCAGACTACTGTACCCCTTTCAGGAGTCTGATTTGTCTTGCGATCCCCAAGTTTCACCTCACTTAAAAACTACTTGCTTACAAAATCAGACAAAAATACAAGTGTCACGGGCACACTATTACTGAAAAATTGCTGACTTTCTAATTTTTATCATATAATTATAAAATAAATTAATTGGAATATAAATATTGTACTTACATTTCAGATTATAGTCTATAGAGCCGTATAAACACGTCATTGTGTGAAATTTTGGTTTGTACTGACTTCGCTAGTGCTTTTTATGTAACCTGTTGTAAAGGTAGGTAAATATCTAGATGAGTTGATGTACCCCCTGGAAGACCTCTGTGTAGCCCCAGGGGTACGTGTACCCCAGTTGAGAACCACTGATTTAGATGTTTCAGCCACTTCCTTTTAAATCTTCCTCTTTGCTGCTTATTCTCTGCTCACAGAATTTTAGCCACAGTTCCCTTATATCATCTGCCTTATTATCCAGGGATTCTCAAGCCTCCACTTGCTAAACCCAGCCCCACCATGGCAATTTCCAGGAAAGAACCACACAGCCCTACAAACAACCTCACAGTACGAAATGGAAAACTGGACAGTGGTTGGGTTTTCGCAAACCCCTAGAACAGTTTTTTTCTGTATATTTTGGTTTTCACTGTGGAAACTTGTGATGTGCAAACAATAAATACTTCTACTGGAAAGTTATTCCTACCTTACTTTCAGGGGAATTATTTATTGTTTGTATTGCAATAGCACCTAGGAGTCCCATTCATGGACCAGGAACTCACTGTGCTAGGTATTGTACAAATACAGAACAAAAAGATGTTCTCTGCTCCCAAGAGCTGACGACCTAACTAAAAGCTGTGCAGCAGCCCACGACCTCTCATGCTAGAGCCAAATAGAACTTGAATGTTCCATTGTTGCTTTGAATTTGGCAAAATGAGTGCTCCCATTCCTGCTCTACAGACACCAGCCGTCAAAAGTAGCTCTCGTTTTCAGTGATTTATTACTAAGTCTAGTACTTGTTGTTGCTTTTATAATCCCACTGAAATCACTGGAGTTAGCCCTTTTCCCCCTGGAACTGGGTCTCCAGTACAAGAATCACATTCATGCAGATAGAAAAGGTCTCCAGGGTCCAGCATAACATCTCTGAGCATGCTAATGTTCTGCCAACAGGCACTTCCGGTTTCTGGTTCTTCCTCTTCATACCGTGCTGAGTTTAGTACATCATCTCAGTGGCTGATTGTATATAGGAACCAGATATCATGGTATATCTTCTGTATATTTATTTATACTATGGCAAGGCTTAACCAGAGATGGCTCTAGTTTTCAAGATATGCTATTGGGTCAGTATATACGACCCTTGACTTGGGAATGGCGGAGGATAAGTGAGTTATAAAGGGAAGGGATCTCAATTTAAACCAGAAATGACTAAAATACATCTTTGACTGGATCTATGAATAAATCTATGACTGGGTTTGGACAGTACTTGCTTTTTAGGCAAAACAATGAATGATGCAATCTGAAGCTGGTATTGCGTCATACAGGATATGAATTGCATCATGTTATTCCTAGAAGTCATGGATAATGCAATCATAACGAAGCTTACATCACTCTGCTGAACAAATTGCCCTATATCAGCTCTAGAAAACATACAGTGTCGTGCTCTCTTATTTGTCAGTGTTTGATTTTGCAAAGGGACACATTTCTGTTTAGCCAAAGTGAGCAGAGATGCCTCGTACTTGTGTGAACAGTGCAGATAACTTCTGCTATGTTTGTGGTGAAGTGACTTTTGCATCACAAAAGCGCAGTATAACCACTATGGTTAAGAAAGCCTATCACCTTTATTTTGGCTGCAAAATTGGAGATCAGGACAAGAGGTGGGCCCCACACATATGCTGCAACACTTGTGCAACAAATCTTCGCCAGTGGTTGAACAGGAAAAGGAAATCTATGCCTTTTGCAGTGCCAATGATTTGGAGAGAGCCAACAGATCATACCAGCAATTGTTACTTCTGCATGGTGCCTCCAGTTGGGAAAGGTGTGTCAAAGAAGAAAAAGTGGACTGTGCATTATCCAAACATTCCATCAGCTATACGCCCAGTACCCCACGGAGAAGGACTGCCGGTTCCTGATGCACCAGAATCATTCTCACTTGAGTCAGACGAGGAAGAGGAAGAGGATGAAACTTCTGGTCCTGAACCATCAATGTCACAGGACCCACATTTTCTCCCATCCTCCTCCTCTGAACCACACCTCATAACACAAGGTGAACTGAATGACCTTGTCAGGGATTTGGAACTACCCAAGAGTAAGGCAGAGCTGTTGGGCTCCAGACTACAGCAGTGGAATCTCCTGGCAGGTGATGTTAGGGTTTCCATGTTCCGTGACCGTCAAAAGGATCTTGTCCCATTCTTCTTCATGGAAGGTGATCTTGTAGCCTGCAACAACATCGATGGTGTGATGGCAGCCCTCAACATCGTTCACGATCCAGATGAGTGGAGACTGTTCATTGATTCATCGAAGACGAGTCTTAAAGCTGTTTTACTGCATAATGGCAATGTTTTGCCATCAATTCCAGTTGGTCATGCAGTCCATATGAAGGAAACCTATGACAACATGAAACAACTTTTGAGGTGCATAAACTATGACCAACATCAGTGGCAGCTTTGTGGCGATTTGAAGGTTGTTGCTCTCTTGCTTGGTCTGCAGGCTGGATACACAAAGTACTGCTGTTTTCTCTGCGAATGGGATAGTCGTGCAAGAGATTCCCACTACATCAAGAAAGATTGGCCACTCCGACAGTCATTGGAGCCTGGGAGGAAAAGTGTTCAGCATCCACCACTTGTTGAATCAAGGAAGATTTTGTTACCACCCTTACACATCAAGCTGGGTCTGATGAAGAACTTTGTCAAGGCCATTGACAAAACACAAGCAGCTTTCAAGTACCTCCGTGGAAAATTTCCAAGGTTAAGTGAAGCTAAGATAAAGGAAGGTGTCTTTGTTGGTCCTCAGATTCGTGAACTTCTTCGAGATGATGCATTTGACCATGCACTGCGTGGCAAGGAAAAGACGGCATGGAAAGCCTTCCAGTTAGTGGCAATAAATTTTCTCGGAAACAACAAGGCACACAACTACAGGTTGTTGGTGGAAAACCTCCTCAAGGCATACAAAAGCCTTGGTTGCAACATGTCACTAAAGATACATTTTTTGCACTCTCATCTAGATTTTTTTCCACCGAACTGCGGAGCAGTGAGCGACGAGCACGGCGAGCGATTTCACCAGGACATTGCAACAATGGAGAAACGCTATCAGGGCAAATGGAGCCCATCAATGCTTGCAGACTATTGCTGGACAGTGACAAGAGATGCTCCATTTAATGAATACAAGAGACAAGCCAAGAAGCGCCGAGTAGACACTGAATAGGACTAAACTATGTACATAATAGTTTTTTGCCTTTTGTTTCATAATAAATTTTATTTATATAACCCTTTTGCTGATTTTTAAAGTGTTACATAAACAGGACAGGTGAAATATTATCATGTAAAGCAACCATAAACACATGAAAAGACCTAGGTTTACAATTTATGATTAAAACTCTACTATCTACACAATATACATAGACATAAAATGTAAAAACTTAAATATCTTAGAAACAGTAGCCAATCAGTTGTTTTAATTGTCATATTTGAATTCAGCACATCAAAATACATAATAAATATCACATTTTATCTCTGAAGCAGACGACTTCTCAAAAATTGTAGACCAGTGTAATCAGTGCCCTGAGAGATCCTGCATTATTTACTTAAAGTGCTTTTTGAGTATTTGAGCTAAATTATTGTGCTGTATTTTAGGGGCTATTGAGTTGCGGTTGGTTTTTTTGTGTTGGTTTTTTTCATAACCTCTTACTCAGCAGGCTGATGTAGGGTCATTATTTTAAGAGTTGGGGTTTTTCTTAAACCCACATGTTTACAACATAGGGAAACTGGTGTTTATGTATGTTGGGGCTAACCTATTAGTGGGCAATATGGGGCTAAAGACCATATGGGCCACATGGAGACCAGTCTGCCTTTATGCCAGGTGGATCAGCTGTTAATGGCAGAAGGTCCAGGTAGCTTGGCACCAGGTGACTCCGGAATATAACTTGTGAAAAGAGATGGACTTAACACTTGATGACAAAACCTTTCTGCTCCACAGCATGGGTACTTTTGTTTTCAGGTTTGGAAATGTTTGCTTTTGGGTCCAGCCTGCATCTCACGTGGGAGTGACTGTTGCATAATTCCCCATCCAGCATGATCAGCAAAAGTTGACAAGAATTTCCCCATCCTTGTTCTCAGGAATTTCAATGCAGTGAGTAACAAACTCTTAAGTGGCTCCCATTTGATGAGTCAAAGAGCAAATAACCCTGTCAAAACACAAAACTGCCTTAACTGTTCCCCACATTTTGGGGGCAAAACCAGTACAAATAAGGACAGGGAAAGAACCATTCAGAGGCCCATTGTCAAATTATACTGGGCCCAACAGCTAGATTCTGAAGAAGCAACAAAGGATGAATCACCAAATATAAACATTTACACGACCTTAACCGTTTAGGCTGGGATTTTCAAAATAACCTATGGAATGAAGCACCCAGCTCCCAGGGAATTTCTCTGGGATTTGTGTGCCTAATTCTTAGGCCACTTTAAACATCCCAGGCTTAACAGTAAACAAACTTTTCCTACTATTTTGTGAGCCTAGACATGGGCACTGTGCTTGTGTATAAGCACCAGGAAGTGAAACTGGCCAATACACAGGTTGCATTTTACTCCGTCAAAAACCAAATTAGACTATGAATAGCTCTAATACGCCAAAGGCCTAGTTCAGCATTCTTTAGGCTTAGTTTCACCTGACGATGAAGCATTGTAAGGAGCCCTCAGATATGGTTAGAAAGATCTAAAAGGGAATACACAGAGTACAGAGGCATGCAGGAAACAGTGACTAGCATACGATACCACTCATCTCTAGAGCACAAAGCTGACCAAAGTGCAATGTGCTTGAACTTTGACAGTTGCTAAAAGTTTAGTTTCATCTAATAAAACTGATTTTAGAAATCCACTTTTGAAACACTTGGTTGATAGTTAGAAGCCAAAAAAACAAAAAACCTTGTTTACTTTTACTCCATCTAGAATCAATTAATTACTGAACCATTGCTACATTTTCGCAAGTCATCCAAAAGGAGGCTCATCTGTTTCTGGTTAGCCACAGCTGTTTTACAGTTGGTTGTCGGTCTGCTCACAGATGAATACTGGCATTATACACACTGCTGGTAGATTATTTACAGGAACAGAAAATATCAGGAGAATTAATGTGGACCATTGGGTTCTCCCCCATCACTTCCTGATGTTTGGACTTAAATCCATATACAGAAACAAAAATCTCAGAACACTGTCCCTTCCTGCCTCCCATTCCTGGGCTCTCCTTCAGTCACCCCACTTCCTCCCACCTTCCCAGCGCCCATAGTATCCCTGCCTGCTGTCCATTTCCCTTCACCTCCTGGTTCAGCCCCAGTGTTCCCCTCATTCTCTGCTCTCCCTCTAATCTTCCTGGAGATTACACACAAAGACAATAAAGCTATCCCCTCCTGTGCCTGCTAATGGCTCCTCTTTTTATTGACAGTGCCATTTCCCTTCTTCCTGCTGTTAACAAGCCTAATAAGGGCCCTGCTCCTCACAGAGGCTTTCCCCTTTAACAAGCACCTGCAGGTGCAGCTGGCTCAGTAGGCCAAGGCCTCCATTCCAGGAAGTAGGTTCCAGTCATTACCTTCTTACAACAGGAGGGCTTCAAAGGAGCTGAACTTCACGGACCAGACACACCCGGACAAAACAAATATATTTTAGACTTCATCTCCAAGAACTCTCTGCATAAACCCTACTGTAAAGAAAGGAAACACTCTTTCTCCCTAGCCCAGTGGGCAGTTTTTCTAACAAGTGCTCAAGATTCAAGATTGTTTCCTTTCCATGCACAGATGGAGCACAGCATGGGTTAGTGGTCTGAGCAGAGGCCTGGGAGCCATGAACTTCTTCAAGGTCTATACCAGAATAGCATCAGCTCCAGCTGTGACTGGGAGTGAGTTTCTTAGCCTGCCTGGCTTCCGTTCTCTGGACCTGATTCTCCACTGTGTTACACCAGTTTTATCCCAACCTACCTGTTGAAATCAAGGAAGTTGCATTGGTAAAAAATGATGGAATGGGTGAAGAATCAGGCCCTACATATGTCAAATGGATTTAATACCTACCTCAGAAGAGAGCTGTGAGGATTAGGTAGTTTGGGACAGATTTTCAAAGGGTTTAGCACCAAGTCGCTTCCACTGTGACTTTACTGGCCAGATTATCAAAACAGCTCTGCACTCAACGGGCACCAACTGAACACTTCTGAAAATTCTGACCTTGGGGCTCAATCCTCAGGTGTGTCCACTGTGCTTGGTGCCATATTGTGGTAGTACCTTGGAGCGCCAGTTGTGGACCAGGGCCCCATGGTGCTAGGCGCTGTACAAACATAGAACAAAAAGACAGTCCCTTCCCCAAGGGGTTTACAATATAAGTATAAAATCTGGGTCGTGGATGGGGTTACACCACCCTTCTCCCCTATCCCCCAGCATAAACTAGAGCAGCCTCTCTGCCACAGTGGGATCTGAGAGCCTCCCAAGTATTTAAAAATAGAAACAACCACCTCTCTCTTCTTCCTTCTCAGCCTGCAGCTTGATAAGTGTATAGAGTTTTGTTTGTCAGTCTGTGTGCCCAGGCCAGCTCCATGGGCCTATGTGTGCACAGGATGACGCAGAACCATGGCTCCCCATCCTCCCCATCCCAGGGCTTTCACAGAAGTAGTAGTCCCTTCACTGATCCTATGCAAAGACTGCAATTGTCCTGGCACCTTGCTCTGCCCCCCACCCCCTTGCTTGCCTGTGCAGCAGCCAGAAGGAATCTTACCCAAGGATCACTAGATTGAATTGATAGAGTCAGATGCCCCCATAGCCAGACCTCGAATTCTGGAGATGGGTGGGGAAATGGGAGAGAACAATCAGGGCCGGCTCTAGGTTTTTTGCCGCCCCAAGCAAAAAAAATTTTGGCTGCCCCCCACACCTCCCTGCTGCCCCAGCCCTGGGCTCTCCCCTCCCCACCCGTACCCCCTGCCGCCCCAGCTCTGTGCCCCCCCCCCGCACCCCCCTGCTGCCCCAGCCCTGGGCTCTCTCCCCCCCACCCGCACCCCCTGCCTCCCCAGCCATGGGCTCTCCCCCCCCCACAACTGCACCCTCCTGCTGCCCCAGCCCTGGGTCACTGGTAACTCGCTCCCAGGACGGGTCATTCAGCAGGAATTTTGGTTGTGCACAGAACACAGACAGGATTGGTTCCCGTATGGTTACAGAACTGCAGTAAAGTGGAACAATTTTCAGCTTGTGTGATCGGAGGGTATCTGGATGCATATTATAAGACTGTCCTACATAAATGAGAAAAAGTTGAGGTGCCTTTATTATTCTTTTGTTCCACTCTTTGTTTCTATGGGGAATTTGCCAATGCAAAAACTAAAAAAAAAATAAAAAAAAAATGGCAATGGCTGTTGAAAATAGCAATTCCAGTCCTAATATCCACTGGGAAGCAATTCTTGCTCAATTTTATCCTACTTTTTCTACAGCAAGTTACAGTGGATCAGTATATTTGATTTTGGAGAAATGAAGTAACAGCTGCCCAAATTGAGCTTGAGCACTCCTGAATTTTGAGGGTGTTCAAATCTGGAAGGCAGGTGCTAGATTCCCTTTCTGAATATTAGCTAAATCTGGAAAGGAAAAGTCAATTTCTGCCTCCATGGCTCAGAAGTGGAAATCCTCCTACATGCCTGGTACTGTATCTAAAGCTGCCCAGGTCTTCTAGTAGAGCCTCCCCTCCCTTACTTTTCATTTTAAATTCTAGTGGGATCCACGTACCTCCCTTGCTAGGCTTCAGATAGAGAGGGGCACTGTCCATTTAGTCCACCCAGTTCCTTCTTTGGGGGCTGCAAGGTGAGGTCACACCAGTATCCCTAATCCAGTCTGGGGATGTCTTCTGAAGGGGATATCTGGGCCAAAGCCTTCTACCCCTTGGGCATACTTGTTCCCCGTTCAGAGTGCCACCCTGTTCTAGCAGTGAGCTCTCCATTCACAGCAAGCTGCAGCGCATGGGTCTCAGCATCCCCACTCCTTCCCCTTCCCTTTCCTGTTGATAGCTGCCAAGGGAATGCTGGGAAATGTAGTTCGTTCCCTGCTCCAGGGCTGGCATTATAGGCAGGGAGCTAACCAAGGAACTACAGCTCCCAGGGCCCCCTGTTGGTTCTCAGCTCCCATGCTGGATCCCTGCCGCCCCTGCAAATGTGCCGCCCCAAGCACGTGCTTGCTTTGCTGGTGCCTAGAGCTGGCCCTGAGAACAATAGACCTACCATGGACTGAGGGGGTATAAATAGGAGTTACAGGATGAAATTAATCACAGAAATTCAGGCTGAATATGAGGAAGAATTTCTCTAAGCAATAATAACTGTACTAGCCTGAGGAATTGTCTCCCTCTGGAATGGTGGAAGCTCTGGGGCTTGTGTCATTCAAATGGGACAAAACACACTGACTATACTGAAGGGAACAATCCTACATGGCCAGGGGCTCATACTAGATGACACAGTGAGTCTATAATGCCTATAGGCCTGATGCTACAAGATGCTCAGAATCCTCAGCTTCCTTTGAAGTCAGCTTCACAGGAGGCACTCAGCCCATAGCAGGATGGGCCCTTAGAATCCCTTAAAATACTCCAGTGCCTAAATTAGCTATTTGGACACTTATTGGTATACCTTTAATTATGCCATGCATTTGTTACAGTCCAATTAAATCATGCACGGACAGATTGCTGGTGATAGTTTATTTTAAGGGAAAAGATTTCTCTGCCAACTGTTAGCATACTTATTGTTATAGGAGGTATCACCAAGTGATGCTGTTTCACATACATCCCAGGACCACATTAGCCCGGTCACTTACACCTTTGCACTGGGAGCTTGTGTTCAGCTGATTATCCACTGTGGCACCCAAGTCTTTTTCAAAGTCGCTGCTTCCCAGGATAATTTCCCACTCCCCCCAATCCTGTAATATGGCCTACATTCTTTATTCCTAGATGTAGGACTTTGCATTTGGCCATATTGAAATGCATATTGTTCTCTCATGCCCAGCTTACCAAACAAGCAAGATTGCTTTGTATCAGTGACCTGTCTTCTTCATTATTTACTACTCTCCAAATCTTTGTCATCTCCAAACTTTATCAGTGATGATTTTAGGTTTTCATAGAGGTCATTGATAAATATGTTAAATAGCATAGCGCCAAGAACCAGTCTGTGCAGCAGGACCCCACTGGAAACACAGTCACTTGATGAGGATTCCATGTTTACAATTATATTTTGAGATCAGTTAGCCAGTTTTGTGCTCTACATGCTGTTTAGCTATTTCTGTTGCTGGACTGGTGTACATGTGTAAATAAAACAAGTTACACTTTGAATATAGCCAGATTCTGCACCACTGATTTCTCTGCACTGGGAAGGCAAACTGCAAGGCTCAGGACATCTGCTGTGCTGCCACTTGGTAGAGGGAAACACTATTGTCAGAAAGGAATACTGGAGCTGGAAGAAGAGGCACCATTCCTTCTTCAATAGAACATTATACATATTGATTTTGGTTTTTTAAATTAACCAGAAGCTGAATCGGATTTTTTTTTATTTGAGCAAGAGAATCCCTTTACCTGAAATAATTTGTTTAATTTAAATGAGGAATGAAACCAAAGTTCATGTGTTTTATGTACCTAAATCTTACTAATGGAAGCATATTCAATACAGATTTATAAGCCATCTGAAAGTTTTCCGTAGCATACAACAGAGTCATTAGCACACAAATTGGTCTAGTCATGGACCTTTCAATTCCTTTTCAAAAAATAGAAATAAAAGTGTCTAGAAGAACAATTCTTGGCATTTTCAATTTAGGTTTTCCTAATGCTGCAAAAGTAGAATGATCATTAAGGCTGTCAGCTGGCGTCTAAGAAGCAGTTAGTTCATCATCCTTGAAAACAAAAATCACTTCAAACATAGGACGATTTCTCATTTTCACAGTCATCTCCATAGAAGAATCACTTACGTCAGTTAAATGTTAAGTCTGCCAGTTTAATTTTCAAAACCGCACTTTCATTTTTCTTTCCTCATTTTAATGTAAAATCTTCAGCAATAAATATTTCCCATTTGGGAGATTCATCAACTGAAGAGTCTTATCTAAATTATCCCTTTGACTAGAATTACAATTCAGATGGCATTATTTGCCTCCAAATCAATGGATTTGCATTTTGGAATGCATTTGGCCAGACAAACATATTTCAAACCAATAAGTTATAGAGTATATTTAAATTAACATTTTACTTAGAACAATAGCTATTGGCCACAAATCATGACACTTCTCACTTCCTTTTAGAATATTAGTGTCTAAAGTTAGTAAAAACTTGTTACAATCTAAGGACTCTTTTGGCAATCTGGTTGAAACGAACACAACAGGGTAGGGGATAGCAATCAAGCCAGCTACCCTAGAATGTAGGCTCCAGAACCTGAACTAACTCAAACTCTCTCTCATGATGCTAGTTTGGATCATTCCAACACATTATAGACTCTTCAGTGCCCCGAATTTAAGCTCAACAGCACTTGAAAACAATATCAGAATTAAACAGTACATCAAAAGCTTTTTTTAAGCTGACCTCTGTTTTTCAAACCACCATTGAAACCTCTTGGATAAACAGGAAACAAAGTCTAACCGCCTTGCAGTGAAGCCAGTATTCTGGAGGGAATGCTCAAATGCTTTAGTTCATGGTTAACTATCCTCAGATGAAAAAATGTTGGAGGTGTATTCTCCCCTTTGCTGCAGCCACAGGAGGACATGCACATCATGCCTGAGAGGGGCCTGCATGTGATTTCCCCTATTGTGGGATGAATGGGAATTTATCCTGGATGCTGTGAGAAGAAGGCACAATATTTAAAGTGTTTTTATGCTCCAGAATTCCACTTGCTGGGAAGAAAGGATTGGCCATGCTGGGTCAGGCCACTGTCCATCCAGTGTGATAGGCTACTTCTGTAACGTACCTAGCCAATTGCATGATGCTGAGTGCATATCCTTCCTGACCCCTGCACACGATTGGTGCACACCCTGCAGCAGCAGATCTGAATATTGTTTTAGGACATAGAGTGGAAGAACTTGTTCCTGTGGTTATAGGGAGCCAGGTAATCTGTATACTATCCCTGACTCTGCCACAGCCTTCATGTCAGACATTGGGCAAGTCTCACTGGCCTCAACTCTTCCTCCTATGAGGCTGATCCCAGTGCTTAATTTGTGCCAGGGCTTGCCAGGGCTGAGGCCTGGCACCTCTGGGCTTGGCCGTTCATCGCCCCGGCACCTCTGGGCTTGCCGTGTCAGTTATGAAAGTAAAAAAATTACTTGCGCCCCAGCATCTAATTGGGTGAGAGCCCCAGCACCTCTTTCATTACAAATTAAGCACTGGCTGATCCATGCTGAGGAGGGGGAAGAAGGTGATGACTTTGGACAGAATAAAACACCCTGAGCACTGGGGAGAGGGGATGACAAGTTACCTTTTGCTGCCCTTTTAAAAAGGTGAAACAAATGCTTCACTCCTAGAGCAAGCACTCTGGTGGGGCGGGCGGGCTGTGCAGAAATGCACTCTTCCAGACTAGCCAGTACTGTTGGCAGTGCTAGCCAGCTGCCCATCCCTCATGCTTCCAGTGCTGGGAGATGGATTATACAGGCATCCTGCTTGAGTGGGCTAGTGGGAAGAGTCCATGTCTGTATCTATATCAAACTGCATTTTGTTTCAAGAGCACCATTTGGTTGTAAGATTGTCTTGTGCTGCTTTCCTTGTGTTTTTTCCTCCATCTCGGACTGAAATTCCAAGAGACACTGACAGATGAACAATGTAGACTGATCAAGAGTCATTAATATTGAATGACTTTGCCCTGTCAACATAATGGGTATGCTACAGAGGACGACAAAGTTGCAAGAAACCAGTTTTTCTAGTTGGGACTTCAGGTGCGTAATAACCAAGCAGCAGATCACTTGATAGGGGCTTTGAGGCTGACCAGGAAGGTCACATGACCAAGGGCAGTGGAGAGATATAAAAGGACAATGTCTGGTCCTAGCAGCTCCCCCCCTCTTATGGATCAGAACAAGAAATTGAAGGCAAGACAAGGCAGAGGAGGGTCTTGGGACCCTGACAGGACTGACCAAAACCCAAAGTCTTCTGGAGTAGTGAGGACCATGAAGGGAGGGTTTTTGCAGGGATCTGTAAGTCCCTTCCTCTTTCTCTATGAGTAAAGTGCACGTGTGTTTAGAAACCCCTTTGCAGAGTATACGTGTCACTGGCTTATGCTGTCATGCAGTCCCCAAAGAGGGAAACAGTAAACCAGAGGACCCCTAAGATGTGCACCAGCTACTGGGGAGAGCTGGTGCTAGTTCCAGGGCCTAGCAATGGGACCAGGGCATCCCAATGCCAATAGGGGTGTCAGGCATTGAGTCTGCATCTGGAGTGTGTTTCTAGAGGCCTAGAGCCAGAGACACAGTGCCCAGCCCCAGCAAGTCCAGTACATGTGGGACTCAATGTTTGGGTCCAGTACAGCAGCCTGGTGAGTATTCAACGGGGGGAGGGCATATCTGGATTGCAACAGTTGCACAAGAGGAGGTATAATTTAGCACTTACTCTCTCTGTGCCTGTTTCCCCATCCATGAAACAGGGACAACAATATTTGCCTATCTCAGAGGGCTGCTTTGGAGCTTAATTCCCTAATGTTTGTAAAGCCTTTTGAGAACCTCAGCTGGAAAGCACTAAAGAAATGCAAAACATTGTTATAATAGTAATTATAATGTCACATTATGATAACTCTAATGGTTAAAATAATGGCTAATTTTACCAGTCTGTATTTGCACAGCAGAGATTCCTGTAGGACATTGTTCACGTTTGTATCCCTGTACATGAGACCCATGCAACGGTCAATCTTGACACCGAGACGACCAAGCAGTAAGAACAAGAGCTCAGTATTTTTCAGTGCTAGCTTCAGCTGGGGTTTTCAGTTCAAGTTCAGTAACTGTAAAGGTAGGAAAGGCCCTTCAGAGAGCTGTTATCCTTTCAAGATGTTTGATGTCTCTCAGCAGGGCTTTGCTCTCACAAAACACAGACTTTAACAATCAACTTTGTCATCTGAGGAGCCAGAGAAGCAATTCCCACCTGTCCTCTTCCTAAACACTCTTTTTTTTAAAAAAAACAGGTTTATTAGGTCTCCCTTCTGAGATAAGAAATGCACAGGGTAAGAACACCACCAAGGAATTTATAGCAAGCTGTCTGGGCCCTTTTCTCAGATCACGGCAGTAATATGTGCCTCTCTGCCTCTTTGCAGAAGCTGGGAATGAGCAACAGGGGATGGATCACTTGATGATTACCTGTTCTGTTCATTCCCTCTGGGGCACCTGGCATTGGCCACTGTCAGAAGACAGGATCCTGGGCTAGATGGACCTTTGGTCTGACCCAGTATGGCCGTTCTTATGTTCTCTCTCGCAGCATAGAACTTGACTTCCATGCTGGCAGCATGATTTCACAAGATGCTGTTTGATGTGCACTCATATATGTTAAAAGCAGGATCAAGGCCAGTGGGGTTTATTTCTGCACACAGAGAAAATCACTGGCAAAACTAAGCAAATGTGGCTTACTTTATGAACGTGAATCCTTTAAAGGAAAACACCAGAGCACAACTACTCTTCACTGTCACACACCACAGAAAATGGTACAGGATTCACAGTCTGAGGGCACTCGTCCTTCAGGCTTACAAGTGGATCTGTGGTTGGGGTGGCGGCACTCCACACTTGCCAATAGGCCTTTGTGTCAATATTCCTGCACCCCCTGACAATTTCAGATGTTCTCCTATCCTACGATGAGATACGGTCCCAGCTTGCTCACATGTTTTTATATCTCACATACTCCTGCACATAGACCCTGCTCCAGTCACTTCTGTGGGACAAATGACCTGCTTAAGAGTTTCTAGTATCAAGGCCTTATTTATGTGGAAGTGTCGGATCCAATCTATAAAAGGGTACATACTTTATACGCTCTTCTCAATGACCCGACTGAACAGAAAGCTTCTCAACCTTCATGGAAGAGACTGGTCTATCCTATCTAAAGCAACTCTGCACGAGACATCCATTCTGGAGCAGTAATTGTCTCCCCCAAATAGCCTTCATCCAGGTGGCACTGGGGCACACAGAGAACACACATACAGACTTGGTAGAAAGTGCAACACATTAATCAGTCCTCATGCAAATATTTTGGCAAGAATGGGTAGCATCACTAAATGAGTTTGTTGTCAACACAACTTGCTGTCATATCATGCTGCTTGACTGGGGCCACGATCACGGCTCTGTTTCTTGTCCATCACCATTTGGAGTAGAACTTATCTTTTGACAGAAAAATCTTGACAGCCTTAGCAGCGAGGAAGTGTGTGGGCTTTCACATGCTATAGCTGCTTTGTGAACATCCTACAGGCAATTTCAGATACTGTGGCAGGTTATACCAGGTGTGAAAAAATCTTTTACAAACAGAAATACTGGATCAAGATTTTCCAGAGGGAGTTTTCTTACATTGTGGAGGAAATATAATATCCATAATTTGAACCAAGTACATTAAAAAAAACCAATCTACTGTATGAACTGATGTAGCATCTACCATGCTAGAGGAGCTCGTGCTAGTGCACTAAATATAGCAGGCTCCAGTCACCACGTCAAAGCAACATCTACACTGCTATTTTTAGAGTGCTAGCATAAGCCCCAATTTTTTTGTGCATGTGTATTAATATTCTATGAGCATGACCATAAAGAGGTATAAGATTCAAATGCTTCTAACTACATTTCCATTGGAAAGGATCATGCATGTCCATTTGCAAGTAAAGTCCCAACACAATTCTTCAGTGGCACTTCGGAATATGTTCTTTTATGATGGGAATTAAAAATCTGTTTTTCATACAGTACTATTTTTACCTAGCTCTGCAGTACATTTTCCTTTGATTTCACTCCCGCCCACACCAATAATATACCTTGCATGGATCATTTGTGCATCAAGTTTTTGTTGATATAATGTACCCGTTGTTAGCCAGACTGGAAACACTTTTTGACATATAAGGGGGGCACGCAGTGAATTTGGGAGCTAATCATGACAAAATGACTTTCTGTCAGTGCTACCTGAATTTATCTACTTTTACTGGGGGAAAAAACCTTCTCAAAGTGGTATTGAGCTGGCAACCTATTGGTCAAGTGATAACAGTTTCGTTTCCCCCCCTTCATCGTTCCCACATTTAAAAAGGTGGGTGGTTGAAAATCCTAATCAGATAGAACTGGGTTCTCTCTGCTTTCTTTTTTTCCCAGACTGATCTTCCTCTTGGGCTCAACTCTTGATGAAATGTGAGGCAGATAATTGGCTTCCCACACAACTTTAATAAAGAGTGACATCTCCCTCCCAGCAGCGGAGTGACAGTCTTCAGTGAAGTCACAGTTCACGCTGACTGACTTCCCCAAGACACGCTTGGTATGCAGGAGGCGTTTGCACCTTAGAAGATAGAATCCACTTTAGAGTTCTAAAAGAACCTCTACCAACTGGATGCAGAAAGTAGGGCTGAGGGCTTGGGTATATATATATATATATTCCATTGTAATCAACTGATTGACAGTCTCTCTCAGCCTAATAAGCGAGGTAACACTCTGTCAGCGCTGTACGTAATAAACTCCTATGCTTGACTTCTACACAGTGTGGATTTATGTTCCTTCACCATTCACCAAAAAGGAATATTATATTAAGTTATACCAGGCATCTGGGCAACTCTACTTTGCCCATTCACTAATGCTGTGAATTTCAAATATAAATAAGCAAAGGGGACATGTGAGAGTCCCACAGTGTTCAGGTTCACAAATTATGTTGTTGCCCCTCTTAGATGTGTCTATGTGGCTTGAAGCTGCTACCACTGCCTGAGGCTGTGGCTGCACGGACAATGGCAGTACAGATCAAAGCTTTGATTGGACTGCCAACGAAAACCGCTGTTTCATGGACCCACCTTACCCTGGATGTCAGCACTTGAGTGTAGATCCTCAGAGTATATCTGCATGAGGCAGGCCACTTGTCTGGTATGAAACCGGACAGCCCTGCTTTTCTAAGGCTTGTCCCCCGTCCAGCAAAACGGGACATGGTTTTGTCTAGTATTGGATGAGGGGATGCCATTTTGAAGAGAACACCGCTGCACCCTCACCAGTGTGACCTCACACACAAGGTCACACCAGTGGCCGCAGAGTGGCATTTTCTTAAAAATGGCAGCCCCCGCGTGTCATGACCTCACACGGATCATGCGTCTGAGGTCTCACTGGTGGGGCAGGCCCAAGCCATTCCCAGAAGTACTGTAATGTCTGGTATTCTGAGAATGCCTGAGTGGCCACCCTAGTCTACACTACAAGTGCTACAGCAGCACAGTTGCTACTACCCCATTGTAGCATTGTAGTGTAGACACTTACTACAGTGATGGAAGGGGTTTTTCCATCGCTGTAGTAAATCCACCCCCTTGAGAGGCAGTAGCTAGATCAATGGAAGAATTCTTCCATTAACCTAGCTGCGTCTAAGCAGGGGGTTAGGTTGACCTAACTACATTGCACAGGGTGTGAAATTTTTCACAGCCTTGAGCAAAGAAGCTCGGTCAACCTACATTTTAGGTATAGACCAAGCCTCAGTTTCATACTCCAACCCTCAAAATGTAAAGTCAGCCCCTTCCCACTAGTGAGAACCTACATATTTCATAGTACATAGTGTGAAAGAACCGTATTAGCATAGTTTTATCAGGGTGATATGCAGGGTACAGTGTTGACAACCCCAAGCATTCAAAAATCATGGGATTAGTTTAAAAATCATGACATTTAAAATAAAATATGTAAGTTTCTTGGGGCAAGGACCTTGTTTTTGTTCTGTGTCTATACATAATGGGCTTGTAGGGGCTATCACAATACAGAAAATAAATAATACTTTGAAATAATACTTTGGGGTTCTTTGGGGATATTTTTTTACCTTGAGGTTACACTTGGGTCCACATTTCCACAACAATAAGGGCTAGAAAGCTGAGATTGTCACACTATCACATGACTCCAGGAGCTGGGGCTTTAAGAAAAACACCAAACATCACAAGATTTGCAATAAACCCATGAGAGCTGGCAACATTGTGGGTGTTGCCACGGCCTACCAGCAGTTGCCTTTGCATTTTTTCATAGTGAAGCTAGCTGTGTGTGGACGCAGGGAACAGAAAGGGGCTAGTGTGTGGAGATCTGTGGTAATCCAAGAAAGCCTATTTAAATCCCCGTGGGATGGATGTGCCTGTGTAGAAAAAGCAGCTTACCTAACCCAACTGCAGCCCATTACACTGGCCTGTAAAGAGTTGCCTAACTGGGTATTTTTTCCTTTAATTATGTTATGGCAATGGGTGCAGAGCAAGTGACTAAGCCAGCCTATGAAAAGTGAAGGGGCGACACAACTAGCTGGTCTGAAAGCATTGTTTTGCACAGTTCTAGGGAGCCTGTAGTGCCTGTCAAAGCCAGGAAAGTTCTGAAGGACAGAAGGGCACCATGTGCTGTGGTGCTTTTGCTCACTAAGGGCAAGACTAGCTTTCATCCCCTGCCTGAGCTGGAGGCTCGGGGCCCGGAGGGGATGTGCGCCAGCAGCCACTCCCAGCGCAGCCACCATGGCTTTGCTTGGACTAGAACAAATGTTAGCATGTGTTAGCTAACCCAGGCCTCAACTCAACCCTGAGCATTGGCTATCAGGGGTCGGCAACCTTTTGGAAGTGATGTGCCGAGTCTTCAAAAAGATCTCACAAAACTAAGTGATTGGGCAACAAAATGGCAAATGAAATTTAATGTGGATAAATGTAAAGTAATGCACATTGGAAAAAATAACCCCAACTATACATACAACATGATGGGGGCTAATTTAGCTACAACGAGTCAGGAAAAAGATCTTGGCGTCATTGTGGATAGTTCTCTAAAGATGTCCACGCAGTGTGCAGAGGCGGTCAAAAAAGCAAACAGGATGTTAGGAATCATTAAAAAGGGGATAGAGAATAAGACAGAGAATATATTATTGCCCTTATATAAATCCATGGTACGCCCACATCTCGAATACTGTGTACAGATGTGGTCTCCTCACCTCAAAAAGGATATTCTAGCACTAGAAAAGGTTCAGAAAAGGGCAACTAAAATGATTAGGGGTTTAGAGAGGGTCCCATACGAGGAGAGATTAGAGAGGCTGGGACTCTTCGGCTTGGAAAAGAGAAGACTAAGGGGGGACATGATAGAGGTATATAAAATCATGAGTGATGTTGAGAAAGTGGATAAGGAAAAGTTATTTACTTATTCCCATAATACAAGAACTAGGGGTCACCAAATGAAATTAATAGGCAGCAGGTTTAAAACAAATAAAAGGAAGTTCTTCTTCACGCAGCGCACAGTCAACTTGTGGAACTCCTTACCTGAGGAGGTTGTGAAGGCTAGGACTATAACAATGTTTAAAAGGGGACTGGATAAATTCATGGTGGCAAAGTCCATAAATGGCTATTAGCCAGGATGGGTAAGAATGGTGTCCCTAGCCTCTGTTCGTCAGAGGATGGAGATGGATGGCAGGAGAGAGACACTTGATCATTGCCTGTTAGGTTCACTCTCTCTGGGGCACCTGGCATTGGCCACTGTCAGTAGACAGATACTGGGCTAGATGGACCTTTGGTCTGACCCGGTACGGCCTTTCTTATGTTCTTATGTTCATTTATTCACTCTAATTTAAGGTTTCGCGTGCCAGTAATACATTTTAACATTTTAGAAGGTCTCTTTCTATAAGTCTATAATATAAAACTAAACTATTGTTGTATGTAAAGTCAATAAGGTTTTTAAAATGTTTAAGAAGCTTCATTTAAAATTAAATTAAAATGCAGAGCCCCCCAGACCGGTGGCCAGGACCCGGGCAGTGTGAGTGCCACTGAAAATCAGCTCATGTGCCGCCTTCGGCACACGTGCCATAGGTTGCCTACCTCATGGCTAACTATTCAGGCCAAAGGAGGCAGTAGCCGCACTGAGCACTGAGACCAGAGGAAAGGTTAGTAGTCTAAAGAAGCCTGAACATAGGGTGACCAGATAGCAAGTGTGAAAAATCGGGACAGGGGGTGAGGGTAATAGGCACCTATATAAGAAAAAGCCCCAAATATCGGGACTGTCCCTATAAAATCGGGACATCTGGTCACCCTAGCTGAAGAAGATTGAGGTGGTGGAGGAAGGGAGGTGGGGTGGGTGTGGGAGCAGAAAGGACGAGAGAGAGAATGGGGGGAAGCAGGGCGAGAGTGGGCCTAAAAAAGACAGAAGCCCAGAGGAGGCTGGTCTAGCTGCTGAGACACAGGCACATTCTCGGTATCAAGACAGTATCAAGGCCTGGCACATGCAAGAGGGGCGTGGGCGGGGTTCCTTAAGCAGGGAAGACAAGGAGTGAAAGGGACTGACTGATGAGAAGGGGGTAGCCTGGCTGTTCAGAGACCACACACAGAGAGAGCAAATTGAAGATCTTTATAAATAACGAGCAGGAGAGACTAGTTTTCATTAATTGGGGCTGGGGGACAAAATATCAGCCTGCGTCTCTTAGTCACAGTTTAAGTGCCCTGGTGCTCAGTGCTGCAGTTAGCACTCAATTTCTTACCATGAATGCTAGGTCCTAGTTTTGCTTTCATTTATTTGTCTGCGGGCAGTGTGTGTGTGGGGGGGTGGGGGGTGGGGGGGGGGAGGAGGGAGGGGGAGGCATCTGCCACCTACACACCATGGTATTGATCCATGCCCACTCATTACTTGATACAGTTTTGAGTCGAGAACACATCACACCAAGAAGTCTACTCCCCTGCTGTGTACATGTATTTCCTGCCAGCGTCTATGGGTCCATCATGTAGGCATGACTGAAAGAACAGACCCTAATTCAGTTGCAGGTATAGGGATTCGCATTACAACTCTGAATAGTTGTTTCAAAGGGTGGTTCATTCATTAGCTGATGTTTTTGCCTGATAATCATTGCTTAAGGATTACCCATGAAACACTGACCCTTTTTAGCAGCTAACTCAATGCAAGATCCTCACTGCATAAAGAAATTGGAAAAGGTGTCATGTTTATTAATGTTCTGTGGCTGCTACAGCAAGCTCACACAGACAATACCCACACTTGCTGCACAAGAATGTATAACTAATGCCCTCCTAGAAATGATCTCATGAAGCAGAAACTGTGAAGCAAAGAACAGATGGGACCCAATTTTTCACTCACCGCTGCTGCATTTTAAAATTGGGAATAATTTCTAGGTAAGAGCTCACAAATTAACAAGGAGATTGGAAAAGCAGAAACATATTAGATAGCATTCTTCCTCTCATTACTTGGGAATTTTCAGATCTATGCAGATATTTCCCAAAAAAGTAATCTTTACCTTGTGTAAAACTATAAGAAAATAATTAGAAAAGAATTAACGGGATGGACCTGGTGAATGCTTCTGTGTATCATTAAATATCTGTCAGAGAGTTTTGAGTTTGTAAGTTACAAGTGTTTTTCACAGGGACATTATCCCACTATAAATAGCAGGAAGAAAAAGGGGAAAGAGAATTCATCAGTGGGAAGTAATAGGGGTTTGGCTGAAGGACATATTCATTAATTTCAGTCTAAAATTTGAACGATGGAAACAAATTAATCATACATAGCCGGGGAAAAATGGCTCAGAGGAGGGAGGCAGGAGCCATAGGCAAATGGAGAAGTGATCCTGGAAAAACTAGTGAACAAGGAGTAATGTAAGAAGGGCTGTGCCCAAGCACTACTAGAGAAATCAGAAGGAAACAATCATGCTTTGGGTGAATTTGCAAAAATCAGTCAGGCATTTTGTGCTGTCTGTTGGTGCAATGGGGGAAAGCAATTTTTAATCATTAGTATTATTACCACCACTGTGGCTTTTGTGGCTTTTCCTCCCACTGTCCTTTCGCACGCCATAATGTGGAGTGAGAAACAAAATATCAAAGCCATAAGTTCCGCATCTCTTTACCCCACTCTGAGGAGGAGCGAGTTGTTCAAATATTACTCACTTTCAATGAACAACATAAAAGTCACATTTCCACTGAAGTTTCAGGCCTGGACTCTCATTTACGCTAAGGTCCTTTTACACTGCTCAAGCAGTATAAGGGGGGGCCAAAAGTATGCATAAATTACATCTGCAGTCACTTTAAAACCCCTTTACTCTGCTAGAACCGTAAAGGGGCCTTAGTGTAAATGAGAATCAGGCTCAGTGGTAATATATCAAGAGCTATTTTGGGGGAAAGATATGATTCTTCACTATCTGGCATCTTGTGCCATTATTTACACATGTATCAACTAGGTGTAACACACTACCACACAAGGATGTCAGCATTGTACATCCACTCATTTTGTGCAAGTGTAAATGACTACACAAGGTGCAAAGGCAGTGGTGAATCAGGCCAGATTCTGCTCACTTCTCACTTACACGAGTGAGAACCAGGAACAACTCAATGGAATTAGACTGGTATAAAACCAGTGCAAGCAAGAACAGAATCTGGCCCATTCCATGCTAACAGGCAGATGAAAAGAAAGCCATTTAATCACTGTTCGGAGGCACTACAGAGAACTAAGGTTGCCAGGATTCTAAGGGGAGATTAGGGAGCATCTTTGGAACTAACACAGGATGCTTTGTAGACTGTTACAGAGAAAATGACGTTAAAAGGAATCAAAGAGAATGTGGATTAAATAATTAGATAAACACATACCGACTGAAGATAAAAATGATCCAGCATAAATGGTTGTTTTTTTCTCCAAAGACAGATGGAAATCTTTAAAGATAGACAGGGATAAATTTAAGAGCTAGATATTGCTAAGCAGTGAGAACCAGGTTGTGATTTATGTTCTGCAATGGAAAAGGACTCTTAGCTGACTGAGGCCTGGTCTTCACTACACAGTTAGATTGACATAAGGTAGCTTACCTCGACCTAATTATGTCAGTGTACACACTACGGCCTTATCTCGCCGATGTAAAAGTGCCCTACTACACTGACATAATAACTCCACCTCCATGAGAGGTGTAGTGATTGTATTGGTGTAGTTAAGGTGATGTGTCTGTGTAGACACTGTGTTACTTACATTGGCTGTTTTGTCAATTTCATGGCTCCATTCTGCAGTCATGAAATTGACAAAAAAAGCCGGGCAGCTAGAGCCCAGCTGCCCCCAGCTCCTCACTCCCAGCTGGGCTGCTGCCCAGAGGCTCCCCAGTCAGGGAGCTGAGAAGCCTGGGCAGCTGCCCCACCCCAGCCAGCTGGGAGCAGGGAGCTCAGAGCCCAGGGGAGGGAGGCAGCCGGGCTGCATGGAGCTTAGAATCTTGGCTCTCAGCCTCCCATGCTGCCCTTCTTCAGTCGGTGAAAGTGCTCCTGGTGAGGATGTGCACCACCGACAGAAGAAGGGCAGTGTGGACATCAGTCACCGCAGCAATTACAGCGGTGGCTATAAGTCGACCAAACATAGGTTGACTTAGAGCTGTAGTGTAGACAAGCCCTGAACTGATGATCAGATTGGTGCCCCAATTACAACTCTGCATCGTCAGGTCACTTACATTCATCTTGTAAATGTAATGGAGCACAAAGCAGCCTATAACAACTTCGTCCTGAGGGCCTAATTCTTCCCCCTGCTGCAGGATGCAAGTGACTCCTGTAAAGCAGGATGGGGGAGAAGAAAGGAGTGGGGTCCTTGGAGCTGCTAGGTTCCAGCATCTCCTTCATCAGACCAGGTGGGGGCTAACAACAGCACTGATTTATGCTAATTTTTCTCCTCACTTTGTTTTCTGGAACCTTTGAAGTTTCTGGCAGCAGCTCCCTGGAGTAACTGTGCTCTGACTCAGAAGGGTTTGATCTCTCTCAAGCTTTGTGACCAAAATGGCACTAAAAAAAAAGTCAGATTTCTGATGGGTTAGAGGTTCGGTTCAATTTGACAGAAGACCCAAAAGTTTGGTTTCTAATCCAAATGTCTATCTAATGAAGTTACATGTAAGAGGAGTTTTACATGACATCCAAACCTCTTGGGTCTGCAACATCAAACTGGAAATATTAAGCGAAGCAGACTGGAAGTCTGCATGAGGTTTCCATCATGTGCTGCTTCTATTGGGGTTGGAAGTGTCACTGCCTTCCTTCTGTTATTGTGGGAGAACCAGGACCAGGAATTGCAGAGACATTTGAGATAAACATTTGGCAAAAAAAATTTTTTAACCAAAACAAAGTTGTAAGGTTCACACACTCTCAGTGGGGGCATATTGGGATATTTCTTATTTTATCCAAACTCTAATGTCTGCTTCATGGAAGTAGTTACCATAATTTAACCATAGATACAGAGAAGATTCCTGATCACCAGAATGCCACCATTTATCTGGACCACTGGGTGCTGACAAAAAGGAATAGGAGTACTTGTGGCACCTTAGAGACTAACAAATTTATTGTAGCATAAGCTTTTGTGGGCTACAGCTCACTTCATCGGATGGATGTAGTGGAAAATACAGAAGGAAGATATATATATACACACAAATCATAGAATCATAGAACTTGAGATCAGAAGGGACCATTATGATCATCTAGTCTGACCTCCTGCATGATGCAGGCCACAAAAGTTGACCCACCCACCCCTGAAATAACTCTCACCCTTGCCTCAGCTGTTGAAGTCCCCAAATCCTGATTTGGTGACTTCAAGCAGCAGATAATCCTCTAGCAAACAACCCCTGCCCCATGCTCGGAGGAAGGCGAAAAACCTCCAGGGCCTCTGCCAATCTACCCCGGAGGGAAATTCCTTCCCGACCCCAAATATGGCGATCAGCTGAACCCCGAGCATGTGGCCAATATTCTCTATCCTGACACTTAGGAAAAGACTCCCAATATCCCAACATTTAAAATCGGTACTAACTCCCAGTGGCACATTATTGACCTATTGGGTAAATCAAGTTATCCTATCAGATCATCCCTTCCATAAACTTATCAAGCTTAGTCTTAAAGCCGGAGAGGTCTTTTGCCCCCACTATGTCCCCCGGCAGGCCATTCCAGTATTTCACTCCTCTGACGGTCAGAAACCTTCGCCTAATTTCAAGCCTAAACTTCCCAACTGCCAATTTATATCCATTTGTTCTCGTATCCACATTAGCACTGAGCCGAAATAATTCCTCTCCCTCCCCGATATTGATCCCTCTGATATATTTAAAGAGAGCAATCATATCTCCCCTCAACCTTCTTTTGGTTAAGGAAAACAATCCGAGCTCCTCAAGTCGCCTTTCATACGACAGGCTTTCCATTCCTCGAATCATCCTAGTGGCCCTTCTCTGTACCCTTTCCAGTTTAAGTTCATCCTTCTTAAACATGGGAGACCAGAACTGCACACAGTACTCCAAATGAGGTCTCACCAGCGCCTTGTATAACGGGACTAGCACCTCCTTATCTCTACTAGAAATACCTCGCCTAACGCAACCCAAGACCGCATTAGCCTTTTTGACGGCCACATCACATTGCCGACTCATAGTCATCTTGCGATCGACCAGGACTCCGAGGTCCCTCTCCTCGTCCGTTACTTCCAACAGGTGCGTCCCCAGCCTATAACTATAATTCTTATTAGTCATCCCTAGATGCATAACCTTACACTTCTCACTATTAAATTTCATCCTATTACTAATACTCCAGTTTACCAGGTCATCCAAATCCCCCTGGAGGATATCCCTATCCTTCTCCGAATTGGCAATACCTTCTCCGAATTGGCAAATGAAACAATGGATCTTACCATACACATTATAAGGAGAGTGATCAGTTGTCAGCAGGAGAGAAAAATAAGTCTTTGTGAAAATGGCCCATTTGCAGCACTTGACAAGGAGATATAAGGAACTGTAGGGGGCAGGGGGAGGGGGGGAGATAAGCATTGAGAAATAGTTTTACCTTGTGTAATGGCCCATCCACTCCCAGTCTTTATTCAAACCTAATTTGATGGTGTCCAATTTGCAAATTAATTCCAATTCAGCAGTCTCTCGTTGGAGTCTGTTGTTGAAGTTTTTTTGTTGTAATATTGCGACTTTTAGGTCTGTAATTGAGTGGCCAGGGAGGTTGAAGTGTTCTCCAACTGGTTTTTGAATGTGCTGACACTAGTTTATACTCATTCCTGTTATCCTTAATCATTCATGTAGATGTACCAACCCTGATTCCCCCTGTCTTGCACTTACACTTGTTCAAAATGAGTGCCAAGTGGTGTAAAATGCCACTACTGGTGTAAGAGAGACAAGGTGGGTGAGGTAATATCTTTTATTGGACCAGCTTCTGTTGGTGAGAGAGAGAAGCTTTCAAGCTTACACAAAGCTTCTCTTCAGGACCTTGTCTTTCTAATACCGTGGGACGACACAGCTACACCAGCATTGCATACTACCGGTGTAAATCAGTGGAGAATTCTGATCAGGTAGAAATTTTACACACAGTGTGAACCGATGTAACTATCTACACAAAGCGCAAAGTAGTAAAGAGAACCCAGCCTACTGTGTCCACTGGAGACAAGGTGTCTTCCATGGCGTGGGAGTAGCAATGGAGGAGTCTCCCACTGAAATTAATGGGAAATGCTTGGCCTCCCATTGGCAGAAGTGGAAGTCCGAACAACCCTTGCTCATCCAAATCCAAACATTTTGCGCTCTCTCTCTCTCACACACACAGCTTCCGTATAAGACTTGGACATGTTTCAAAGTCCAAAATTAATTTCTAAATGTCGAGTGGTACAACCTCAGACATTACCCTCTGAAGCAGCTAATATATTTGAATCCTTTAACAACTAGAATCGTCACGCCTCCTGCGAGCTGGAGCAGCTTCCCCATCTTCTCCCCAGCTCTCAGGCTCACCATTTAGCCTGCAATACACACCATGAATTGAGATAATGGCATAAGGTCTTCACCTAGATACATTTTCATGAAATAGTGCCTTTTTGTTGACAGACAGCAATGCAAAGAGCTGTCCTTCAGCTCAAAGGCTCCCATTTTATTAAGTGAATAGGACCAGTTAGGGAAAGCAAAGTGAAATCCATCAGCATGCACACAGCAAGCTTCACTCCCCCTCTGCTGCTGCATTAGGTTTACCTTCACTGCCCTGTGCAACCATGCCCAGATCTTCTCTCTGACTCTGTCCCGCCTCACCTTCTCTGCTTTGCTCAAGCCATCCTTCTGCCTTCCTGCATACTACCCTTGTGCATGGAACAGCCTGTGAGTCCCACTGTACCCCACGCTCATGAGCCCCATGCTCTTCTTATTCAACCCCCTTTTATAGATTCATTTCACCCAAGAGGCCAGTGGACACTCATCCTCACCAGTCAAATACCTTCCCTATCCCCTCATCACAGGAGTAAAGCAGAGGGAGAAGACGGTGTTCAAAACCTCAGTTCCAAGTCAACACCTCCGCTGGGTTCCCCAATGCATCTTGTCTCAGGCATGTTTATCTAAGACAGCATGGCTGGGACTGTCTTTGTTTATGTCTTGTATAGCACGGAGAATGGTATTGGTGCTTAACTACTAAAAATAAGGGCTGGACCCTGCTCCTATTGAAGTTGATGGCAAAATTCCCATTGACTTCAATGCAAGCAGAATCAGGCCCCAGGTTAAAGGGTATTTTCTGCAATGCTCTAAGAGAGAAATCCTACTAAAATGAGTCTCACCTATAACTCTTATCCCCTCCACAATTTACACTAGCATTTTATTTGTTCTCCCTCTTCTTTGATCATCAGATTTCCAGAGAGGAGAAAATTGCTCACATAAGAGTTGAATTCTCTTAGGAATGTGAGAGTATAAAGGAAAGAGAACAGAGATGCAGGGATGTGATGGGTTTGTTCATGTTGCTGAATGCGTATCATGTACCATAAAATGAAATTTGTTTTCAGTGTTTAGCGCAACATCTTACATTTTCCAGTCCTGGCTTCATATGCAAATTCTGTTACAGTCACTGTAAGCTGTGTAAATAGGGGATTTAAGGCCATTTGTGCCATTTTAAATCCGGGCTTTCAGGAACATTCTGAAATATTATATTTGAAGAACGCATGAAAGGCAATTTCTTCTAAACAATCTGAAACTGAACGTTAGCTGCCTGAGTTCTATCCTTTTGGGACTAGTGGGGAGGAAAACTCCTTTTAAAGTAGTCTGATTCCTAGGAATGAGCAGGGGTTAAAATAGTTTTCTGGCCCTTTATTACTTGGGCTTGATTCTTACATTGATTTTACAGCTGTGTAAACCTACTGATTTTTATAAAATAACTTGATTTGCATTAGTGTAAAAGTGTGGCGAGTCAAGCCCCATCTCTTAAAAATGCCAAGACACCTCTTGTTTTTGTGGCAAGGTTCTGATTCATCAGAACTTGAAACAAAACAGAAGCTTAAATCGAAGGAAGAACTCTTTTCTCTTTAAGGTTATGGAATTGGGGGACAACTGGATTAGCAGAAGTTGTTGAACGACATGACAAGTGGTGATTTTAGGGTTAAAGAATCTGGTGAGCCTCATTGGATCTTTGCATCTGAAAGGAAGTAAATTGTTGGATGATAGAGCACTATGTTTCCTGCATAATATCCCATGTTTGTGCAATTGTGTTGCAGAAATCAGAGGATGAACTCCAAGGCACTTTGCTATAAAACATAGATTTGCCTTTCAGTCCAGACAAGCACTTATTGAACTGATCTTTTAAGTGCAGCTCTGGATAGAAAAATGGCATTTACTTGCTCAATTTGTTGCTCTTTCCCCAGTACAGCTGAAATCCATCTATCTTTGTTCTTATATCACACCCATCACAATATCTGAAACCTCACAAGATTTTAAAAATTGAAACACATTATCTCTCCCTATGCCTTATGAGTCTTCTTCAGCTCTCCCTCAATGCGAGGGTGATGTCTGCCATGGGGGTCCATTGGTGGGTTTTTAAGTGGCTGAGAAACCCAATTCGTGCCCTGAAGATTTTCCCACAGAAGCGACAGATGTAATCTTGGAGGAGACATAGTTGTTGGCTGGACTGTTGTGCCCTTTCTTTCCTCCTTTGTTACTTCTCTGTCTCATGAGCACGTCTGCTCTCCTCAAAGTGAGCTGTGGCTTGGTGTATGGTGTGGCACCACTGTATTGTGTTCTGCACCGAGTCCTCCCAGGTTGTTGGGTCAGTGCCTCCCTTTTTAAGTGTACTTTCAGTATGTCTTCAAAGCGCTTCTGAAGTGATCTGAAGTAAATGGGATGAAATCCAATAAGGACGAATGCAATGTACTCCACTTAGGAAGGCAAAATCAGTAGCACACATACAAAATGGGAAAGGACTGTCTAGGAAGGGGTACTGCAGTAAGAGATCTGGGGGTCAGAGTGGATCACAAGCTAAATATGAGTCAACAGTGTAACGCTGTTGCCAAAAAAAGCAAACGTCATCCTGGGATGTATTAGCAGGGGTGTTGTAAGCAAAACACGAGAAGTAATTTTTCTGCTCTACTCTGTGCTGATTAGGCCTCAACTGGCGTATTGTGTCCAGTTCTGGGTGCCACATTTCAGGAAGGATGTGGAAAAATTGGAGAAAGTCCAGAGAAAGGCAACAAAAATGATTAAAGGTCTAGAAAACATGACCTATGAGGGAAAATTGAAAAAATGGGGTTTGTTTAGTCCGGAGAAGAGAAGACTGAGAGGGGACATGATAGCAGTTACAAGAGGAGGGAGAAGAATTGTTCTCTTTAATCTTTGAGGATAGGACAAGAAGCAATGGGTTTAAATTGCAGCAAGGGCGGTTTAGGTTGGACACTAGGAAAAACTTCCTAACTGTCAGAGTGGTTAAGCACTGGAATAAATTGCCTAGGGAGGTGGTGGAATCCCCATCATTGGAGATTTTTAAGAGCAGGTTAGACAAACACCTGTCAGGGATGATCTAGATAATAATTAGTCCTGCCATGAGTGCAGGGGACTGGACTAGATGACCTCTCGAGGTCCCTTCCAGTCCTACAATTGTATGATTAGTTCTACACAGCCAATGCAGCTATGAAACAGCTAGATTCTGCTCTGCCTCATCCATAATCACAATTGCCAGCTAAATTCTTATTTTAGACACTTTATTACTGGTCTCAATCTATACTAATCCCAGGTAAATTGAATTACTTTGTCTTGCTTTTTGCCAACAAAGTCTCATTCATTAGTTGATTTGTTCAGTATCATAAAGGAAGAAGTAAAGGTCCCCATGTTTCATCCAATATGTCTAATCCCCCCCCCCCCTTTTTTTTTCTGTCTTCATGCAAAGTGAATCTTGTAAAACCTTTAATAAATTATAAGGCCTGGCACTCTCTTAAATAAATAAAAATCAAAAAGAGACTGCTTTACAAAAGAGAAAAACTTGGGGACATGCTAACTAGAACTACGAGTCAGAGGTTTGGGGTTACAAGTGATTAAGCCAATGTTTGTTCAGTTCAACCCTCCTTTCCTGCTCCCCTCAAATTAGTTTTAGAACCCAAAACTCAGAAGCATCCATCAGGTTTTAATCTGGTTTCCATCCCAAGTCATATCCCAGCTCCACTGAAGAGTGGCTTGCAGAATCTCAGACTAGAACACTGCTTAATTTGAATATTAACCTGTTGCCTAAAAAGAATCCTCAAGAAAGAAGGGACTGGGGAGGGAAACCACAATGAGACTGTTGACCTTGTGGTGATAGGTGCCCAGAGGAGAGTGGCCTGCTAGACCCCCTCTCTTTCCAGCAGCGCTGAGAGAAGTAAACAGAGGTCACGCTGCAATACACCAAAACAGAGTGCCTGGGCCAGATTCATCCCTGGGGGAACTCCACTCAAATCATTATGAGTTAGACCAGAAATGAATTTGGCTTAGTGATAGAGTAAGTGTCTGTTCTCTGTATATATATATATATATATATATATATATATATATCTTCCTACTGTATTTTCCACTGCATGCATCTGATGAAGTGGGTTTTAGCCCACGAAAGCTTAGGCCCAAATAAATGTGTTAGTCTCTAAGGTGCCACAAGTACTCCTTGTTCTTAGTACAAAGTTAATATCCCATGTAATACTGCAGTATTGCATTTTCTCCTTCACCTTCCTAGAATAAGTGTTTAACTTCAAACAGCAGAATGGAAACCTTATCAATTCATGCATGAGCATAGCAGTTCATTATCAAATGTGCCATAGGAGTTGGGGCAAATTACATGGATTATTCTGTTTAATGAGAAGGAGAAATAATTTTTAAATACAGCAGCAGTGAACTGTTCTGCTCTCCAGAGGTCTCATTTGGGTAAATGGTAGGCTTGTTATGGATTGTGAGCCAGGTTCCAATGTCCATCATGGAGAGTGAGCCTGAAGAAAACAAAATACCCTGGAAAGCAGTGACTGAAAATGATTTAGGGGTCAGAGAGGACAAGCAACTGAATATGAGCTCCCAATGTGATGCTGTGGCAAAAAGGGCTAATGAGATCCTTGGATGTATAAAACCCGGGAGTATTGAGTAGGAGTTCGGAGATGATTTTACCTCTATACTGGAACTGCATACAGTTCTGGTGTCCATATTTTAAAAAGGATATTGAAAAGTTAGAGATGGCGCAGACAAGAGCCACAAAAATGATCCGAGGGATGGAAAAACACCACAATGACTTACAGTGAGAAACTTAAGGGCTCAGTCTGTTTACTTTATCAGCAAAAAGATTGAGAAGTGACCTGATTACAGTCTAAAGTACTTTCAGGGGGAGAAAATACCATGTACTAAAGAGCCTTTTAATCTAGCAGAGAAAGGCATAGCAAGAATCAATGGCTGAATTTGTCTCACTTCCAAACTGGAAATAAGGCACCCATTTAACAGTTAAGGTGATCAAGCACTGGAACAAAATACCAAGGGAAGTAGTAGAATCTCCATCTCTTGAAGTTTTCAAATCAAGCCTACACACCTTTCTGGAAGATGGACTTTAATCAAACCCAAGCTACTGGGCTCAATACAGGGTTACTGTGTGAAATTCTATGGCCTGTGTTATTCAGAAGCTCAAAGTAGAAGATCGAATGGTCCCTTCTCTCCTTAACATTTATGAAAAGTTTGGACTTTCTCGGAGAAGTGGCTGTAAAAGTGACATTGTGGAGTTCCTCCTTCAGTGGGTTTCAGTGATTCCCATATCAAATGTGCTTAGAAAAAACTAACAGCCAAGTCTTACAAACGCAAGCTGGAATCTGAAAGTTCAAGTTGTTTCCAGTTCATGCCTCATTATCAGCAATACAAGTTCTGCAGGTGAGATGCTGCCCTTAGTTAAGACGTGGGAATGTTTAGATCTTGACAGACTTAGTTCTCATCTCATTCCAGATTTACTCTTCATCCCCAGACCACACAACAGAGAGCAGAGGGGGCTCCCTCACCCCCCTCACCCACCTCAAGTTCTGATGCTTCTCCTATTGAAATCAACTCCAACTTTGTCGGTTGAAGATCAAGTCCTTAAAGCCTTCTGACATATCCATTACTGGCTTAAGACTTCCCCCTCTTTAACATGGCAGCCAAACCTTCTCCTCCGTGGATGCAATTGCAGTCCTGCAGCAGAGGGTGAATGGCAACCCCACCATCNCAGGTAAATAAACTGGCCCGGCCCGCCAGGGTGCTTACCCTGGCGAGCCGCGTGCCAGAGGTTGCCGACCCCTGTCCTATACATTCCCAAACGAAGAGTATAAAACAACCTCAACAGCTGCCTAATTAAAGTCTATTCAGAAAGTTCATGACAATGTAACAGAATGGGTCCTTATATAGCTCAGATATGTGTTGAGGCAAACAATGATGTGACAGGATAAAATAAACAGAAAAGAAAATCTTTGATCAATCAACCTAGGATGGCACTGACTCAGCTCAATTACAGCCGTGAACACATCTCATAGACTAAACTACTCACACCATTTCTGGTAGCTGTTGACCAGAAGTTACCTTTTGTACAGATGCGTAAAGGCAGGTTAGTACATCTGTGTCCTGTGGTGCTGGCAGAATGTGATTGATTGACTAGATTGGAGCTGGATGAATAATTCTTAGAAAATCATTTATTTGATTGATATTACCTCATTTTTGTTTGTTTGTTGGCGTACACGTTGTCAGTTGTTTGCTATGATGCCTGTTGTAGAGATATGTTTGTAGAAGATTGTAATTTAGAGACACTCCCTTGTAAGGGACAGTATTATGAACATAGGAATTTGGATATATGCCCTGGAGTTGGGGCTTGGGAACACCACATGGTTGTGTAGCTGTTCACCAGAGAGGCTCTGCCCAGCGGCAGCTCCAGGCACCAGCGCTCCAAGCGCGTGCCTGGGGCAGCAAGCCGCGGGGGGCGCCCTGCCAGTCCCTGCGAGGGCGGCAGTCAGGCAGCCTTCGGCAGCTTGCCTGCGGGAGGTCCACCGGTCCCGTGGATTCGGCGGCAATTTGGCGGCGGGGATGCCGAAGCCGCGGGACTGGCGGACCTCCCGCAGGTGCGCCGCCGAAGGCTGCCTGCCCGCCGTGCTTGGGGTGGCAAAAAAGCTAGAGCCACCCCTGGCTCTGCAGTTTGTTTTATTCAAGTTTTACTCTTTTCTCATTCACAGGTTTGTTATTTAATGAATGAACCCCACAATCGTTCCACCTGTTACTGCAAACAAATGCCAGGGTTATAGACCATGAACTGGCAGTTTGCAGAGAGTATCCAGTAAGTGACTGGGATGGCTGCCTGGGATAGTTTTGACTGGCTACAAGGATCACATGCTAGGTTCCTGTTCCTGATCGATGACTCAACTGTAGCTTTGCTTCAAGTCCCAAACAGGCAAGTGCATTGTTGAGATGCCCCAGGGACGGACCTGTGACAGACCCTCCAGACCCGCCATTGCTCTGAAGGTGAAGTATCCTGTGCCAGGTCCCTGCCTGGTGCAGGGGGTTTCACATACCATGTGCTCAGGGTAATCCACAAGAGAGGACTCCTTTCTTCTAAAACTAAACTGGCCCTTTATTAAGAGAACTAGTTACAGAGATGCTGCAATGGCAGCTAGCCTGCAAGTCATGCCCAGACTGACCTCCTGGTCATAGGCGCTGACTCCATGGGTGCTCCGGGGTTGAAGCACCCACGGGGAAAAATAGTGGGTGCTCAGCACCCACCGGTATCCCCACCGATCAGCTGCTCCCTGCCCCAGCCCTCCTACCCACCGGTGGCCCCACTGATTAGGGTTGCCAACTTTCTAATCGCACAAAAGCGAATACCCCTTCCCTGGCCGCTGCCCTCCCTCTTCTCTGAGGCCACGCCCCCTCTTGCTCCATCCCCCCTTCCTCCCCCCACCCTCATTCATTTTCACCAGGCTGGGGCAGGGTGCTGGGGTGCAGGAGGGGGATGAGGACTCCGGCTGGGAGTGTGGGCTTTGGGGTGGAGCCAGAAATGAGGGGTTCAGGGTGCAGGAGAGGGCTCCGGGCTGGAGCATGGGGTTGGGGTGTGTGTCGGGGGGTGAGGACTCTGGCTGGGGCTTCAGGATCTGGGGTGGGGCCAGGAATATGAGGTTTGGGGCACAGGAGGGGGCTCTGGGCTGGGGCAGGGGGTTGGGGTGCAGGGGGCTGAGGGCTCTGGGGTGGGACCAGGGATGAGGGGTTTGGACTGCAGAAGGGGGCTCAGGGCTGGGGCAGGGTGTTGGGCTGTGGGGGGCTGAGGGCTCTGGGGTGGGACCAGGGATGAGGGGTTTGGACTGCAGAAGGGGGCTCTGGGCTGGGGCAGGGGGTTGGGGTGCAGGGGGCTGAGGGCTCTGGGGTGGGACCAGGGATGAGGGGTTTGGACTGCAGAAGAGGGCTCAGGGCTGGGGCAGGGTGTTGGGCTGTGGGGGGCTGAGGGCTCTGGGGTGGGGCCGGGGATGAGAGGTTTGGGCTGCAGGAGGGGACTCAGGACTGGGGCAGGGTGTTGAGGTGGGTGCGGGGTGTAGGCTCTGGGAGGGAGTTTGGGTGCGGGAGGGGACTCCGGGCTGGGACAGGGGGTTGGGATGCAGGCGGGGGTTCAGGGTGCTGGCTCCCGGCGGTGTTTACCGCGGCTCCCAAGAAGCAGCAGCCAGGTCCCTGCAGCCCCTAGGCACATGGGCGGCCAGGGAGGCTCTGCATGCTGCCCTTGCACCTGCAGGTGCTGCCCGGCAGCTCCCATTGGTCATGGTTCCCGGCCAATGGGAGCTGGGGAGTCGGCACTAGGGGTGAGGGCAGCGCGCGGATCCTCCCTGGCCGCCCATGTGTCTAGGGGCTGCAGGACCTGGCAGCCACTTCTGGGAGCCATGCGGAGCTAGAGCTGGCAGGGAGCCTGCATTAGCTCGGGGCCCCAACTGCGCTGCCAACCGGACTTTTAATGGCCCAGTCGGCAGTGCTGACCGGAGCTGCCAGGGTCCCTTTTTGACTGGGCGTTCCAGTCGAAAACCGGATGCCTGGCAATCCTACCCCTGATCAACGTGTCCCCCTCTCTCGCAGCGCCTGCCGCCTGCTGTGGATCAGGTGTTTAGCGGTGTGCGGGAGGTGCTGGGGGGAGAGGGAAGAGTGAGGGCGGGGTGTACTTGGGGGAGGGGGTCGAACGGGGCAGGAAGAGGTGGGGTGGGGCTTTGGAGGAAGGGGTGGAGTGGGGGCGGGGGCTGGGGCGGAGCGGGGTTTGAGCACCCGCGGGGAAAGTGGAATGTCAGCGCGTATGCTCCTGGTGCCTTCTCCAAACTCTTTCTGTCCTTCAACCTGTGCTCCTCCCTCCCAAGTTCCATGCAGGTTGCTACACAAGGTGCTTGGACCCAGCGTTTTAGCATCACTGTGTTAGCCAGCACTGCAAGGAGTGCAGCCAACATTCCATGCCCACCCCTTCCCATCCTCTCCTGCACGGGCTGGATGAAGCAGACCTCTGAAGGCTGCTGTCTGCAATCCAATGCAGTGACTTAAAGCAGTGTCTTGCAACCCCTATTCCAAGCTACAATCTGATTAGCTCTTAGAATTGGGTTCTGATGTGAATATTTACTTTTACAAATTGAAAACTCACTTTCTCCAGGTATTTTCCAATCAGTCTAAAGCTCCCTGTTCCCATGAACTTTCCTGTCAGTAAACTGCTTCAGTTCAGAGCAAGCACATCAGAATGTAAAATTATAGCTGTTGCTCTACATCTACATCACCCATACAAAGAAGAAGACCAAAGGGTTGCGAACAAAATCAGCGTGAATTTGTTTTGCAGTATTTTTCCAGCTCTAGAATTGACAGAGTGAAAAGGCCTGGCCAGATGCAAAATGAAAAAGAAAACACACCCACATTCAGAAGTTTTTCCTGATCCCTGGTTTCTTAGGAAAGATAGCTCTTGCTTGTCCCTTGTGAAAAGAATAAACAGCAAAATAAATACGCACATTTTAAGTGTTACATTTGTCTTTCCATCTGAATAGGACCATGATTTTAAAATTGTTTAAGTATAGAATAGATGTACCAACTTTAGTGGTGCTGCCTATTAATATTAATATATATATATATATATATATATATATATATATACACACACACACACACACACATATACACACACACAAATGGGGGGGTAGGGGGAGTGTGTCGGGGTCATATCTGAGATTGCATTGCCAAAGCTAACGAAAATCCCTTCCCATGCCCATATAGCAAAATCTTCAACACCTACAAACCTGGGGTGGGGGGAGTGGGGAGTTTGCATCTGACATTCTGAATCCTCAAATTATACTAGAAGGTTGCATAATTACTTTTTAGTCAGGTAAGAATAATATGATGAAAGCTACATCCTACATCAGACTTCACACCTATACTGTAGCTGTCGGTAAAACAAACACCTTAAAAGTGTGGCTCCTCTCTGAAATGTGACTATGCCAAAATGGTACCTTGTTGCTCCCTCTGTGTATTGAAAGCTATATATATCTTGCTTCCTTAATAACCCTCCCCCTCACAGAAACCATTTTTATTATGCGCGCGCACACGCACACACACCAGCTACAATCTAACTCAGCTAAATTGGTCCTGCAATGCTATCAAAAGTAGCACGCAGAACCAACTCAGCTGAGCTGGATTATAAAGCCGGTAGAATTGTTAAGAGTTCCAGTTACATAGCCAGCTTTTCCTCCATACAGCTGTGAGGTCCTTTGAAGACAATGGAGCAGCACAATGTGTAAGAAGGCAGAATTTCATGATAATACAGTTGTATTGGTATAGATGAAGGAAGACCTGCCTTTCACCCTTAAAACAGAACCTTTAATGTGGGTGAAGATATGCGAGCCAAAAAGAACCCATTTTGAATTTCAGATCAGGTTGAGTCTGCTGCCTGGAAGTTAGATTTTTTTTCTAATCCTTCTAATTCTAAAAAGAACACATTTGAGCTGAAGTTATGGAGAGATAAACATGGAGGCTGGGATGGGATATGGGCTTCTAAATCACTTAGGCACTTTTGGAACTCCTTCCTGAACCTCACAATGCCATTCGTGTCATTTCTCGGATTGGAACTGAACTTTGACTGAAAAAAGGAGATGGGGTTGTAGGAATTGCACATTTTGGGAAAGACAAGAGGAAGGCAGGTGTAAGTTTAGGCTAATTGTCTTGATGGGGGGAACAGATCAGAAATCCATGAGTCGTGGCTTCAGCGCAGACTGAATGTCTTAAAAAATACAGAAGCTGTATTCAAACCGAACATGGACAGATCTGAACTGAAATGTGCAGGGAATCTTTTCCCAGCTATGAACGTTTAAAAATTGCATTGGCACAACACTACTCATTTTATCCTGACTGCTTTTGACTTTCAGAACAACTGAACATATCTTGAATTACTCAGATGTAAGTCTGGGCTCCCCCTTTATGCTATGAGCTGGCAACAGTAATATAGAACTAAACAAAAAACAAACAAACAAAAAAACACCACTTAAAATAATGGTATGGAACAAAACTCCAAAAGGAACAAAGCAAAATCACAGCTAGGAGAGGGAAGTTTGTATGCTAAAGATCTAAAAGGACCAACTGAAATAAAGCAAGAAAAGTGACAAACTCCACTCTTGATATACAGTCACTACACAGAGAAATGACATTCATGGTCAGTGTAAACATTAAATGAACTTCGAATTCAGAGTTCTCAGGAAACTGTCCTAACATTAGCAAAGCCTCCACTGAGATCGCTATGTGTTCTAGAAACAATTTTAGCTGATCCTAGAAGCCCTCAGAAGTTATATTAGCAGTTAAAAGAAATAACAGAAGAGTAGAGGCCATTTCAAGTTAATGAAGGGAGAGCACTAGAAAGACTGCTGCTATTATGGTCAACATTTACCAGAGCTGGGACCTTTCCTCAGCAAAGCTCTTTTATTCATGTCGGCAAAGAGATTTCTGCAAGACAACAAAAGAAAGGCGGAAACAGGACAGCTCCTATGGAAGCATAAATCAGCCTTGGAGAAATGGGGCAATTGGTGATTCACTGCCATTTAGATTTTTATCACTCTAATAGAAGAGTGACCAATGACCAAGCAAAGCTTTGGACATCCCTGACAATCTTGAAAGATACACTAAACAGACCATCAATTACACCAAGATCAAATAACCCAGCAACAATATAGATAACAATCTGATGGAGTGTCACCACCAGCACCAGAATCCCACACCTTCACTACCCGCCCTCCCTTATGGACAAACAAAAAGATAGGCCCTAAAATGTGGTGTAAAACCAACCTAGAAACAAATAGTCATAAGAAATAGATTGGACACTTACACAAATTCAAGGTAAATAAAATACCCTTTAAAGTGAGTGAGTCTAAAGAGACTCTAAAAAGGATGCCATGGGGGTTTCAAATTGATTCTCTGAACTACTGCCATATCAAATTAGCTCAGAGTTTACAGCCAAAGAATTATTATTCTAGCTTCTAATACTCTCAACTCAATTTAGTGTGTGTGTGCATCAGAGTGTGCGTGGGTCAGGGGGAAGTCAACCTGTGTTCTTTCTGCCTTTTCCCATCCCCACCGGTAAACCAGACTCTGCCATCAGAATTTTCTTAATGGCAGACTAGCATAAAGCTCGCAGTTCCATAACAGGGCAGTGTCAGCAGAGCTAACAATAGTAAAAACTTGTTTCAGTCAGTAGAAGCAGCACATATGACTCAGACACACAAAGGATACGTCTACATAGCCAAAAATAACAATGCAGGGTTGGGTCAACAGGGTGGGCTTGTGCTCTGGGGCTAAAAAAGCAGTGCAAACCTTGGGTCTCTGGCTGAAGCATGGGCTCCAAGTAGGGTGACCAGATAGCAAGTATGAAAAATCAGGACAGGGGTGGGGGGTAATTGGCACCTATATAAGAAAAAGCCCCGAATATCGGGACTGTCCCTATAAAAATCAGGACATCTGGTCACCCTAGCTCCAAGACCCTCCTCTCCCTCACTGGGTTTCAGAGCCCCAGCTATAGCCCAAATCGAACATCTACACTGCTGTTCTTAGCCCTACAGTTGATCCCCACAAGCCCGAGCCAGTTGACTGGTGCTCTGAGACTCACTGCCATGGGATTTTATTGTGGGTTTTTTTTGCTGTGTAGACATACCCAAAGAGTGCAGAAATGACCTCCTCACGACAACTATGTTCCACTGGATGAATGAAACTAACTCCCAACAGGGGAAGACTTGAGCAGCAGAGACAAAACATTCTCCTGAGCTGGACCACGTCTGCAGGTCTCACCACCACCAGGCATAAGAATGACCATGGACCTCACTCCTTTTGGAATGAAAGGCAATGCTCATTTCTTTGACTTCCCTTTCTTACAGTATGGTTTTTTTCACAATTAACACAGCTCCTCTAACAAGCGCCCCCACCTATGATGAAATCAAGCAGTTTCTCATACTTACTGGGGAAAGGGAACAGACTTATTTGGAGTTCTAGACATTTTCAGTGTGTTCGGATATTACAGAGATGCCTACAGCTTGATTCAAACCCATTGAAATCAATGGGAGTTTTTCCATTGAGTTGGATTGGGCCCCGGAAATCAGCATGGGCCTAACTCTGCTCCTACTGAAGTAAATGGTAAAACTCCATTAACTTCAATGGGAGCTGAGTTAGGCCAATGAGCGCTTTAGAAAATCCCACTCCTAGAGAACGAGATAGATCCTAGTCATTTATTTCTTGTGGGTGTCTGGAAGATATAATCATTTCTTTCGGTTCCTTGTAATTGATAGCAGTAGTGAAAATAGACTTAAGTATGAATTAGAACAACATCCTAGCTTGGAACTCTGCCACTCGGACTCATTCCATGTCCAAAAAGTAGTCTAGAAAATGGAAGAGAAAAATATAACTCCAGACTAAAACTGTGCAAAACTGAGAGTTCTAGTTCAGCAGGAAAGTTTCCCTCATTTGTACAATGCCTGGTCCATAACTAGAGCTCCAAGGTGCTATTTTAATACATACAAATAATATTTTACCAGATGAAATTATTATCCCACCTCCAAAATTATTTTATTTTTTACTTTATTCACAATATGTCAACGATTTTTGCATTGAGAAGATGAGAAAGACATGAATTTAAACATGAAGCCATTATTGCATGAAAAGTTGGTCCTTTTTCATCCCAGAAACTGCCCTGATTTTATTTAAAATTGGGCTGGGCATTTCACCGGTCCCAAAATAATTGCTCAACTGATGGCCAAATATTGGTCATATATTGTCAAATAATGTAAAAAATGGTCAAATATTTTAAAGCACCAATTTATTAGAACAGTAACAAAAACAAGTAAGACATTATGGTCTCGGGGAGGCTTAGCCTTGGATAGATACATGTGCCTAATTACAAAAAAATCCAAGTTACTTAACTGAGTTATTTTAACTCAGAAAAATGCAAAACAATGAAATGAAATTTCAGACAATGAAAGAATAATTGTTATTGCCTTTTAGCAAGGTTATGTTAGCAATAAATGTGAATGTTATTCAAGACTGTGCAGTTATAAAAGAAAAGAAAAATAAAATTAAACAGAAATAAAACAAACATATTGCAACGATAAAAGAAAAGTCTTGTTTAAATGCACTTTCACTAGGTAGGCAGTAGGCCAACTCTTCAGGAAGGTTAAAGGCTTTGCATTTATTCTCTTTGTGTTGGGGGTTGAAGTTTAATGGCTGTGAGCCCTCCTCTCCCTCACCCACTCCCTTCTGAACAGTGGCGGATTTAGAGTTAGTGGGGCCCTGTGCGCAGCTTCATTTTCGGGGGCCCCCCTTGGGACCCAGCCAAGAAGAAGAAAGCCAGACCCCTGTCCACACCAGGCACGGGTCCACACCTGGGTGCGGGACAAGGGGCGGCAGCTGGGACCATAGGCGCAGGAAGCAGGGGTGCGGGCAGGGCTGCCGACAGAATTGCCGGGCCCCTGGGCAGTGTCCCACACGGGTCTCTGCCTGCTTCTCCGGCCCGAAGCTGTCCTCGGCCATGAAGATCTTGGTGTCTCCTGTCTCCTTCTCCAGCCCCATGGTGGCTCCGCTCAGGCGCTGCTTCCGGGGCGCCTGGGGTCCCGGCTGCCACCCCGCGCCCAGGGCTCTGCAGGTTTCCCTGCTGCCCCGCTAGCCGGCCTAGAGAAGCAGGCAGAGACCTGCATGGGCTTAACACCCACTTGAAGGTGGGGGGGAGGGCGGGGGCACGGCTCCATTGGCGGCCACCTGAGCGCCCCACTGCCTCCGCACTGATCTCTGCTCACTTCCCCTGGCTGCTGGGTCCTTACAAAGCAGGCAGCTGCGATCCCCCTTAGCCTCCGTGGATGCACTGCAGCCCCCGTGGCCAGGCTCGGGCACCTCCCTGTCTCCCCGGGAGGTTCTGTGCTCCTAACAATATGTTTTAATATAAGTGGTGCAGGGCGGCAACAGGGACCCGGGCATGGGGCGACAGCCGAGCCCACAGAGCCCTGGGCACAGGGTGGCAGCCGGGACCACGGGCGCAGGGTGGCAGTGTAGTTGGGGGCCCCGTGCCATGGCACGGCATGTTTCGGGGTAAATCCGCTCCTGCTTCTGAATTAATTTATATTTGTCTACTCAGTTTAGCTTGTAAGATCTTTGGGGCAGGATTGTATCTTTTAACTTGTTTAATGTGCTTTGTAAACTCACATTGATGGCCGGGTATACAAATAAAGATATGTGTACATACATGCAGTGTACATACATGCAGATTCCAGCCAATCACGATGTTCTACATTCAGTTAGCTCACCTTTCCCCCCCATAAGGTGGCATCATAAAGGTGGCATTGCTGGAATATTTGCCTACTTGACCATGGTCAAATATTGTCATCATTTGATGTTACTTGACCAGAGAGACAAAGTGGGTGAGGTAATATATTTTATTGGATCAACTTCTGTTGGTCAGAGAGACAAAGTTTGTCGCTCTCATCAACACATGTTGGTCCAATAAAATATATTACCTCACCCACTTTGTCTCTCTAATATCTTGGGTCCGACACGATTAAAATTATGCTGCATACAATTATTTGACCAGTCATTTGACTGGCTTGCCAATACTAATTTAAAAGCTGATCCAAATATCCCTACAAATGATACATTTTTTCCTTGAAAATTGTGCCTGAGTGGCTTTTCCTGCAAAAATTGACTCCTTTTTCAAAATCTTAATGAAATTTGACAATAATTTGGGGTAGATTTGCATTTTGTCATAAATATTTTGCATGCTTCTCCTCTAGACTCATAGACAGCTTAAAGAAGACATGGAAATTGCTACGGTGTGGAAGTTTTGGAGTAAAAAGTAAACACAAAGGTGTTGGCCTCCTCAGGAGACAGAAGGCATTTAACTTTGGAACTAATTACAATGAAGTTGACAGAGCTTGACAGATCTATTGTTCTAACAAATAGCTTGCCAGTGTTCCTACAAGGGAGTAATGCCCCTCTCTCTCTCTGTAGGCCTTTGACATGAAGGAACACAAAGACAAGGCTGTCAGAATTGCTAATTATACACCAGGAACCCAAGAAGTTAGAGCAGTAAAAGTGTTAGTTAAAAATAATGCCCTACAGGTTATGAAATTGTGCAATGTAAAAAGTAGGAGTAAAATGTGGGGGCAGATGGGATCAGGGTGTAAAGACCCGTTTTAGAAGTTTGCTGACATTAGGTATTATTACTGCCACAGAGGTGAAGTAGGGCTCAAAATGATTTTTTTCCCCCAGAATTTCCTGTGAAAGGGAAATTCTGACTTTTGACCAGCTCTAATTAATACTTCTGTGCTCCTTTCCATTGTGAGTAGTTCTTTCCTAGCTCATAAGGGAGATGTGCAAGGATAAAATCCATTATTGTTTGCAAAGCACCGAGATCCAATGTTGATGGAAGCCCCTATAAATACGCAGATAGAAGGGGTTAACTGAGCTGCAGTTTCGATCTGGATTTTGATCCAGCTCTGCACTTCCCTAAAGCCTAGAGTTGTTTGGATTTATTCTGGTGGTTCAGGCCCATTGTAGCAATAGCCCCTGTTGCCTAGCAGCTCCATACACATTGCCCACCTCCACACTGATTGCTCCTGCTAGGTACACACGTAATTTTCATAATATGTGGGGTGGCTGGACAAGGAGCTTAAAGGAATACTCCAATGTAGTCTTTTTTCTGGTTATCTAGAAAAAGTGAGTGTTTCCAATGATCTCAGAACTATGGAATGAAACATTAGAGCAGGGTCCGAATTAAAACAGGAACCTGTAATAAAGCTGTGATCATGAATGGAGGGGCACGGTCTGCAAAATTATAACAGGAACTGTCTGTTCTAATGTGGAAAAGGGTAAAAAGTGATGCAGCTCGTAAAGGAAGGCAAAGTAAGAAAAAAATGCCTTGTGGAAATTGCTTGAGACTGCTGTCTGCTGAGAAGTATGAAAGGCCAAGACCTGACAGTTTCATCAGAAAAACTGTTTAGAAACTGACCTGAGATACATATATTTCATTGCTCCAGTGTCAGACCGCTCATATCTAGAGAATATAGAGTGTGTTTATCAGCAGCAATAATATACACACCACAAAGAACAGCAGAGAAAATTACATCATAGAACGGCTGTGACTCAGATATCCCAGGCTTCGTAGCTAAAGATACTGAATAAGACTCTTTCTCTTTGGTACAATTCACTGGAACAAAAGAAAGGATGGGTGGAGAGAAAACAATGTTTTCCCCCCCAATTGTTAAATGAGGAAAACTGCTGTCTATTATCTCAGTGCAAAAGTGATCAAGAGAGACACATCTGGAACAAATGACAGGTACTAAATTGGAATAGTCATGTGATCAGGCTGCTGGATTCAATGTAAAAGATCAGGGGGTGTAACTCAAATAGGATAAATTCAATTCATGGATGTGAACAGATTAAGACAGATGATTCCAGGAAAGAGATGTAATGGAGGTTGATTTTCTAAAAAAAAAAAAAAAAAGAAAGCTGTAATATTTCAGCCAGGAGACAAGGACACATTGGGGAACAGATGGGGAATATGTGCTCTAAAAGGAATAAATGTACTTTATGCTGACACGTTTAGAGAAAGAAGAGAGGAGCACTGGAGGCAGATTATTTACTTCAGAAATAGACCAGGACTGGTAGGGCATTTTTGAATCCAAAGATGCATCTGAATTGGCCCGACCTGGCTAGCTCAATTAAAACCAAACAAACACGAAGCTGTCGGCTATGCCCTATTTCTAGAAATAAATGCTCCTGAAAGTCTCAGTGCACATGTGTCCTCTCCAGGGAGAAAATATGAGCTCTCTCTCTTTCTGCCTATTGCTGTTGGTGTAGCATCTAAGCAGCTCACAAACATTAACAAATGTAGCCTCCCAGCAGCCCAGTGATTTATGATTCCCATTTTACACATGGGGAACTGAGGCAGTGTAGAGTATAGGCATTGGGTAATACCCCTTTAATAGTTTGGGAGCCATCTTGTGCCCCCTCCTCCTCCATCTTCTGTTGCAGACGCCATCACAACCCTGGCAGAAAATGCAGTTGTACATAGATAGTTAGGCCTTATATATTTGCACATAGTTAATAAACACGGCTATCTGGAATCCAGCTGTGCGTTTCCCTATAGTCTTTATGTTGTGCAGAGAGCAAGGACCCATCAAACTGGTACGAGGATGGGATCCTAATCCAGGAACAGTCATGTAGATAGTGACTGAAGAGGCCTACTGAAAGTGAATCTAAGGGTTTGTCTACATGGCCCCATGGTTTGGACGATGGGAGAGTGGGTAGCGGTGCACACTGAAGTGTTGCACTGTCACTAGCGGGATAGTCGAGCCGGAATGTGCCAGAATGCCGTTGTGGTACTAGGTTGTAGCTGAGACCATAATACCCACCCTCCACTGTGTGTCTCCCCCCAGCCCCCACCCCACCTTCCACAGCGCAGCCCCCTGACCCAACCCTCCTCGCCCCACAACCCCTGGTGTAGGCCGCATCTGGATGCAGGAGTGGGGTTAGAGAGCAGTGTGGGGGTGAGGTTAGAGAGGGAGCTGGTGTGGAATCTCCATCCTTAGAGGTTTTTAAGGCCCGGCTTGACAAAGCCCTGGCTGGGATGATTTAGTGGGTGTTGGTCCTGCTTTGAGCAAGGGATTGGACTATTGTATAGGACCCATGGATCTTGAAAAGTGTGTTGTGGGGGGTGTTGCTTATTGTAGCAGTGAAGATACATCTGCAGGTTTTGCATCTGTTGTTCTAGCAGGGTCTGGTTCCGCTTTGAGTTGATGTGTCCTGGTCTGTGGGGAGCTTTCTTCTTCTGATGACCTTGGAGAAGTTGGGGGCTTGTTTGAAGGCCAGAAGAGGGGGTTCAGGAAAGATTTCTTTCAGGATGGGGTCCATCCTACAGATGCCCATCACATTTATATGTATCTAAATCAGTGGTGCGCAAACTTTTCTGGTCTTGCCCCCACCTTACCATTAATGGAATCTGTCTGTGCTCTCCCCCCTCCATTACTGAACAGCCAAAGCTTCCTCAGCAGCGGAGCTTGGGCTGAAGGCAGAGCTGGGGGCAGAACTGGGGATGGAGGAGGAGCTGAGACTAGAGGCAAAGCTAGTCTGGGGTTGGAGAAGGAATGAGGGCAGAGTTGGGCTGGGGGCGAAGCAAGGGGCAGAGTGGAGCTGGGGATGGGGGGCGGGAGCAAGTTGGGAGTGGAGTGGGACTGGGGTTGGATCTGGCCTGGAGGCAGAGCAGAACTGGGGGCTGAACTGTGTTGTGGGAGGCGTGAGGCTGGGGGTGGAGCTGGTCTGGGGGCGGAGTGGGGCTGGAAGCATGGCACTCCCTTCCTGCCCCCCATGGGGGCTGAACAGGCCCAGCTGTGTGCCCCCTCGAACGTTCCTTTGACACTTTCCCCAGTAGGCACCCCACAGTTTGTGGCCAATGATCTAAATACTAACATTTTGGTGATGGTGGTTTATGCTCTGAGTGTGTAGGGAGTGCTATAGGACCTTGGGCTTTATGAACTTATTGGTGGTGGTTACAGCAGAGTGATATGCATCAAGTGACTCCAGGAACTCCTTACTTTGTTTTGTCTGTCTGCTCCTGTGTAATGTACATTGGCTAGTGTAGCTATGCATGGCACATCACTAGTAAAATGGCTAGGGTGGGGTTGATTCATGACTACCTAGTGGTCCAGAAGGAGCTGAGCATTTACCTTAAAATTAATCTGTCAAATTCGCATTACTAAAATTCGTTGAGAATTTTTCCCCACATGTTTTTTTCAGCAGAAAATGCAGCTTCTAGGAAAAATAATCATGGGACAATGTTGATTTTTGCCAAAATCTATAAGGAAAAATCAAAACAAAAGATTTCCTTTTAGTTTGTCAAATCAGATTAAGTCATTTCATTTTGGGTCAGTTCAACTTTAATCTGCATCTGTCTGAGTTGTTGCAGTGCATTATGGGAGTTGTAGTTCAGGTGCCACATGCCCCCATTCTCCTTTATGGCTGGTCTCCTTGGCTAGACTATATCTTCCATGATGCAACACGGTCTTCCCTCTGACTGTACTGCCACAAAACATTTTGATATTTCTTAATATTTCTATGGAACTTTCTGTTTTGTGAAAATTTTCACTATTTTGACTTTGTCTCTATTTGGGACAAAACAAATGTCAAAATATTGGAATTTCCTGAAGGCCAGAAATTCCGATTTGCGACAAGCTCTACCCATAATCTTCTGAAGGTGAAAGCCTGGCCCATTGAAGCCAAGAGCAAAACTCTCATTGATTTCCCTGGGGCCAGGAATTCACACAAAGTGTTTCCTCTTCCTTGATGATATATATTTTTCAATGCAGTCTTTTCAGTTTGAGAAGTTTCTTCTTTGTGCTGAGTTAAGAGTTCCTCCCATATGCCTTTGATTTTCGATTTGTTCACATAGATTTGTATTGCTTAGCCACTGCAGCAGGTTTGCTTTCCATGCTCTTTTCACTGTCATTATGTGTAGTTGTTCACTTCATGATCATTACCCCAGTTACGAAGTATATTCTTTAGAACAGGGGTCTCAAACACGCGGCCCGCGGGCCGCATGCGGCCCGCGGGGCTCTTGCGTGCGGCCCGCCGAGCTCCCCTCCCCTCCCGCACCCCTCCCCTCCCCTCTGCCTACCCGCGGGATTCCCCTCTGTGGTGCTGCGAGCCCCACGCTGCTTTCAGAGAGCAGCCGAAAGCAGCCGGCAGCACAGACCCTTCGGGCGGGGGGGAGGGGGAAGAAGGCAGAGGACTCCTCCTTCCAGGCACCGCCCCCCGCAGCTCCCATTGGCCGGGAACAGGGAACCGCGGCCAATGGGAGCTTTGTGGGAGGTACCTGGAGGAGTGGCAAGAGCAGCACATGGCTGCAACCCGGAGCCCCTCCCCCTCCCCCAGGGGCTGCAGGAACAGGGTTCCAGCTGCTTCCTGGAAGGGAGCAGCGCGGGGGGACAGGGCAGGCAAGGAGCCTGCCCTGGCCCCGGTGCGCGCTGCTGCCACCCCGGAGCCGCTCTAGGTAAGCGGTGCCGGGCTGGAGCTCGCTCCCTGAACCCCTCCTGCACCCCAACTCCTTGCCTGAGCCCCCTGCCGCACCCCGCACCCGTCCCGCACCCCAACCCCTTTCCTGAGCCCCCTGCTGCACCCCACACACATCCCGCACCCCAACCCCCTGCCCCGAGCCCCCTGCCATATCCTGCACCCCAACCCCTGCCCCCTGCCACATCCCGCACCCCAACCCCCTGCCCCGAGCCCCCTGCTGCACCCTGCACCCCGACCCCCTGCCGCACCCCTCACCCTCTTGCACCCCACACACCAACTCCCTGTCCTGAGCCCCCGTTGCACCCTGCACACCTCCTGCACCCCCTGGGGGCAGCGTTGGGTGGGGACTTCGGGAAGGGGTTTGAATGGGGCGGGAAGAGGTGGGGCAGGGGCGGGGCCTAATGGAAGGGGTGGGGTGGGGGCGGGGCCAGAGGCAGCAAGGGGCGTGTCAGTGATGCGGCCCTCGGGTCAATGCACTGGTCCTCATGTGGCCCTCGTGGTCATTTGAGTTTGAGACCCCTGCTTTAGAACTACAGACAGCCTGATGGGAGTTGGCTGGCAGGCTCCTGGAGAATGGCACTTACATCATTTCACCGGAATGGATGTAGCTTTCTGTATATTAGGAACAGCGTTGTTGCTGATGCGATGGACCAAGCTCTGCCCTCTAGGGTGCAGCTTCTATTGACATATCAGGTAGTGCCCCCCTGTCTCCAAAGGTAAAATTGATCCCCATGCATTTTCTAGCCATAAAAAAACCCCAACTGAATACATTAGAAATAAAACCCCATCAAGATAACACACACAAAACTCCAGTAACGGCCACATTTTCAGACTATTTGCACATACAGAACTGTGGGCAAAAAGCTAGAAGCCCTTGAAAAAGAAATGTTAAAATCGGAAAGGCAAAGTAATGCAAGCTCAGAGATTCTGGGTTAAGTTTATCCCATGGCATCCAGACAGTGCACATATGACAAAGATGCATGATATTAAGGGCAAGTGCTTTCAGACCTTGGCTGAATAGTGGATAATCTTAAATGGGTTGGGAGAACCGTCTTGTGGCTAAAGCACAAGAATGGGAGTCAGGCGATATGGGTCTACCACAGACTTCCTGTGTGTGACTGGAAAAATCACTTAACGTTGCTATGACAATTTTCCCACCTGTAAGATGTAGGTATTTCCCTGCTCACGGAGGTAGTAAGCGAAACATTTTTAAAGCGTTTGAGAGACTGGCTCCCAAAGCATATAGAAATGCAAAGTCTTATTCTTGTACTGGCTTCTTAACATTTGATCCCACCTAAACAGAGCTTCCAAGCTGCAGTTCAAATCCTTTATCGTTTTGACATTTAAAGCGTGAGGCTCAAAGGAAGGCCACAATGTAAAGAGATGTATCCCAGAACTCTCATAGACAACTGCTGCATTTATGAAGTCAGCTTTCACTGCAGCTCTATGTCGTATAATGCTCATGTGAGAAAAGGAGCTCTCAATCTTTACAACAACAAAAAGCACAGATCAGTATGTATGTTTGCAGTTGTTTTTGTTGGAGTCAAATAGCCAAAATACAACTGACCATAAAGTATGTGTCAGAGAAAGATGGTAATGTGCTTAGAGCAGTCTTGACATTTTTTGTCTGAACCGTTTTCTGTTGGAAAGTGCTGCTTCATTGAAATCAAAATGTTTTGTGGGAACATGCCACTTTTGATTAAATTTTCAACAGAGGATTTTGTTTTGAATCGTTTCAGTCCTACTTCTTTATTTCTGTCCGACAATTTTTTTAAAATCTTATTACATTAAGAATATTTCAACGCAATTGAAATGAAATGTTTTGATCAAATCAGCACTTGACTCCCACTCTGTTTAGGTATAAATGATTAGACCAGGTGCAAGGCAATGGAGAATAAAAGTGATATTAATCGCAGAAACCTTGTTCAAAGGACAACTGATGTCCAACCATGTTTGCTTCTTTAGGCCCTGCCCATGTTAGGGACATGTTTCAAAAAATTCCCACTGTAACTAACACCAGTCCAGTACTGGGATTCTAACAACACTGAGAACTCTAGTGTAGGTGGGCTGCTACCGCTCTTCCCAGGACCAGATCAATTAGACCTGCTGTGAGTAGGGTTGGATGATGCTGTCAGTGTGCACAGTGGTGCTGTAGCCAGAAATCATAGAATCATAGAAGATTAGGGTTGGAAGGGACCTCAGGAGGTCATCTAGTCCAACCCCCTGCTCAAAGCAGGACCTAATCCCAACTAAATCATCCCAGCCAGGGCTTTGTACCAAGCCTGACCTTAAAAACCTCTAAGGAAGGAGATTCCACCACCTCCCTAGGTAACCCATTCCAGTGCTTCACCACCCTCCTAGTGAAAAAGTTTTTCCTAATATCCAACCTAAACCTCCCCCACTGCAACTTGAGACCATTACTCCTTGTTCTGTCATCTGGTACCACTGTGAACAGTCTAGATCCATCCTCTTTGGAACCCCCTTTCAGGTAGTTGAAAGCAGCTATCAAATCCCCCCTCATTCTTCTCTTCTGCAGACTAAACAATCCCAGTTCCCTCAGCCTCTCCTCATAACTCATGTGCTCCAGCCCCCTAATCATTTTTGTTGCCCTCCGCTGGACTCTTTCCAATTTTTCCACATCCTTCTTGTAGTGTGGGGCCCAAAACTGGACACAGTACTCCAGGTGAGGCCTCACCAATGTCGAATAGAGGGGAACGATCACGTCCCTCGATCTGCTGGCAATGCCCCTACTTATACAGCCCAAAATGCCGTTAGCCTTCTTGGCAACAAGGGCACACTGTTGACTCATATCCAGCTTCTCGTCCACCGTAACCCCTAGGTCCTTTTCTGCAGAACTGCTGCCTAGCCACTCGGTCCCTAGTCTGTAACAGTGCATGGGATTCTTCCGTCCTAAGTGCAGGACTCTGCACTTGTCCTTGTTGAACCTCATCAGGTTTCTTTTGGCCCAATCCTCTAATTTGTCTAGGTCCCTCTGTATCCTATCCCTACCCTCCAACGTATCTACCACTCCTCCCAGTTTAGTGTCATCTGCAAATTTGCTGAGAGTGCAGTCCACGCCATCCTCCAGATCATTAATGAAGATATTGAACAAAATCTATCTACACTAGCTCTCCCAAAGTCACTAAAGCCCATGGGGGCTGAACCAGTATCAGCAACAATGGGAAACTTTTGAAAGTGTCCCTAATGAAGGCAGGGTTTTTGAGGCAGGCAGATCTGTCCACCACTCTTACACTTCACTATAGAACTATAGGAAAATCCATTTCTTATGTTCAGTTACCACTTATCCCCTCCAGTTCCAGGATGGGGACGGGACAGGTGGGAGGAGGGGAAAAAAACATTTTGCACAAGGATTTGCTTATCCAGGATCTTGGCAATAGAAGAAGGCACACTGATCACTATTAGGTTTCAGAGTGGTAGCCGTGTTAGTCTGTATCAACAAAAACAACGAGGAGTACTTGTGGCACCTTAGAGACTAACACATTTATTTGTTAGTCTCTAAGGTGCCACAAGTACTCCTCGTTGTTTTTTATCACAATTAGATGCATTACAGTAATGCCAAGAGGCCCCACTTGAGATTGAAGTCCCCTGGTGCTAGGCACTTCAAACACATAGCAAGAGACAATCCCTGCCCCAAAGGGGTTTCAGTCTAAAAGAGACAAGGCAGAGGCAATGTGGGAGAGGAAACCGAGGCACAGAAAGATGAAATGAGTTGGTCACACAGCAGGTCAATGGCAGAAATCGGGCTACGGGCTGCCAGTCCAGTGCCTTATCAATTAGACCAGGCTACATTGCACAGGGTTGGAGGAATCTCTTTTTACCTGGATGTACAACATGTCAAGTGGCAGCATAGTACCTGCTGCCATCTTCTCAGGGGGAACAATTAAAATGATAGAGGAGGAACTACTGCCTGTCAAAGGAAGGTAAATGGAACTGTGCCATTATCACGCCTACAGAAGCAGGTCTGGCCCCTAAAGACAGTGACAGTGATGGAGTTTTGCAGTAATTCAAAAACTCATTGTGCTGTAGGATGAGTTACACCGACTGGCCTTACTTGCTAAGTTCTGAGATTGTAAAGTTCTGAGGATTTTACTAGTAGTTTTGCAAAAACCACTTTTATGAACTTTTTTATATGGAGAAAAATAGATCAGTATAAGCAGACAATGAAATTAACAACATAGTTAACTGTTATTTTTACAGCACCCAAGGGATGCAGTGGATTTGCAGAATAAACAGAAATACATGGACCTTACTCTTAAAAGTATATAATCTGAGCACAGATACAACAAGTAGTGACAGACAACATGGGGGATATGGAATAGAAAGAGAAGAGCAATAATAATAAATATACACTGTTGCTCCACTGTACTATGCTATGGCACAACTTGATACTTCTCAGCAAGATCTTTCTCCCTATCAATATATTCCCAGACACAAGAGCTTTCTTAAAAGCCAGTTCCAGCTAATTCTGGACACCACAGTAGTCTATTGTTACCCTTTTTTAGACCTGAGCAGTTAGCCAGTAGAGTCAGATATTTCTTTAATGCAATCCTGTTTACTTACAAAGAATGTGCAAAGTCTCTTTGCTAAACACAACAGGGATCAAACAGGAGATTTCTTTGCTCACACTTTCAAGCCTCTTTTCAGCCAGTGCTCATCCCAATAAAGTTCTCTCACAGGGCTATCCTCTATAGTGCTTATTCTGGCTGTCTCCTCGGCTTTCTGCTCCTTCTCTGTGTCCCTCTGTGGTATTTCTGCTATTTCTTTCACACCAACAGACACACACAGCTCCACCAATTAACACCCTAGCCCCTCCATTTGCTATATCAGTGCTTTGGGTCACATGGTTCAGCATTTACTCAAGCCTTGCCCAGGTGCCTGTATTTTAGGAGTGGTGCCTATTGTTTCTGCTATCTGGTTCCATAAAGGAACTCGATTTCTTTTTGCACTTGTCCTGAATGAAAGGCAGCTTCAATGAGATTTAACCCAATCTGTAACAAATCATCTAGCATTCTCATTGCTGAAAGCAGCAGTCTCAAAGCAAATTCAAACCCAGGAATCTTGCTGATTGGTTGGCCTCACTGCATGTCCAAAGGCCACATAGGGCATCCCATATAGGTGCTGTGTGGATTAATTGTAGGTAGCTTGCTGCATCTCGAGCTAATAGGAAATTCTGCTTCTACAAACTGACAAATTATCACTTGGCAAATCTGGCTTAAACTACTTCCTATTGCTGTCTATGAGCGAGAGGCTTTGCAGCTCTTTTCCTATCCATGCTAAAGTTTTCAAGCCAGGAGTTCAGATGACACAGACAGAGAAACAAGAGGAGGCTGTGCAGAGGGCAAGCTGGAATAGAAGAAAGCATTCATGTCATCACTAGTGCATTATTTCTGCCTCATAAACACCTGTGAAGAACACAGTGAACTGTCCACTCAAGGGAAAGGAAACATGGTAGGAAATAAGGTAGTATGAGCAGATGCTTCCCCACTGGCTCTATGACGCATTCCTCACACTCTGCCGAAGGTCAGAACTCCCCATCTCCCTGGGATTTGACTTTATAAACCAACAAATGAACAGTAAGACTACAAAGCCTGACCCAAGCCGCCTCCCCAGGCAAGGCTTCTCCTAGGGCAGGGGGTTCTCAACCTTTTTCTTTCTGAGACCCCCCCCAACATGCCATAAAAACTCCATGGCCCACCTGTGCCACATAACTGGTTTTCTGCATATAAAAGCCAGGGCCAGCAGTAGGGGGTAGCAAGCAGGGCAATTGCCTGGGGCCTCATGCCACAGGGGCCCCCACAAAGCTACATGCTCAGGCTTCAGCTTCAGTCCCGGGTGGCGGGGCTCAGGGCCAAGGCTTCAACCCCATGAGGCAGGGCTTGAGCTTTCTGCCCTGGGCCCCAGTGAGTCTAATGCTGGCCCTGCTTGGGGCCCCCCCTGAAACCTGCTCACGGCCCCCCAGGGGGCCTTGGACCCCTGGTTGAGAACCACTGTTTAGGTTTGATTAGCCTGTCACTTCACTCCTCCCCGCCTCAGAGCCACCATCTCGCTATCAGAGCAGCACCCCACTGAAGTCTGCTGTCTCCCACTGAAGTCTGCTGTCTCCCTCCAGCTGAAGCATCCGTCCTCTAGGCTTGATATTGCAAACAGGTATTGCTGGACTAGGGCTGGCTTCAGCACAAACCATTAATCCCTTCCTGTTCTGGTCCAGTGTGGCGTGTGTGTTCACACTTATAGCAGGAAGCAGAGCAAAAATAAAACTACAAAACTGACCAGAAGTACAACCTGCCAAGAGAAACGTAATATAGGAGTAATAGGGCGGGATGGTTAATCCCTGGAGAGTGGAAAATATACCCTCCAATTCACACACTTACAGGCCCGGGTGCAAGGACAGCAACACCCTGCTAAAGAAACCCTTGCTGTTTATTCCAGTCCTAAACTGTCCGCCACATTCACTTGGCCATGAGCAAAGGAGGTTGGTTTACATAGGATTTCAGACATTGAACTGTAGAGTCCAAACATCCTCACTCAGATTATCTTTGTCCAGACCTGCGTGCCCCAATCTGGGCCTTTTCCTTTGGCTCGGACCCTACATGTTGTTATTGCCCACTTCAACTACAATAGAAGAAATGATTCAAATATTCTCCCATGAGAATAAGCCTTATTTAGTAAGCCCTAAATAAATCCCTGTGAGCCAGCTGTTTGCAGTTCTATGTGCATGTGTTAATTCACCTGCAGAACATGCCAGATGTCAGTTGCTTCATTCAGGGTGGGTGAGAATGGGATTCATTAGACAAAAGAGGCCACAGGGCAGTTCAGAAACTACATGTTACCTCCTTCACCTGTCCTTGCCCACAGTAAACGTTTTCTCTGTAGCAACAGATGCTGATATGGCTTTCAACAAGGATACCTCAAGGTCAGGCTTAGCAGAAAATACAAAGTTTTTTAGAGGGAAATGGCAATAGTTTACAAATCTGTATTAAATAGAATGTTAACTAACTTGGCCACACTTGAAAGGTATAAACTGACATTTGGGACGGGGAAACAGAAATACAATTTAAAACTTAACAAAGTATGTTGAATTAGTAAAGACTTTTGGAAGGAGACAGTGGAAAAGTAGCAAGTCTTTTGCTTAAACCCCCCCAGAACAACAGATACTGTCTGTCCTAAGTTGAGACAGCTACATTTCTGCCCTAAAAGCCTAAAACAACATTTCTTCAGACATACCTGTAGAGGCTTCAGTGTGTGGTGGCAGTAGATAGCATGGAGGCTGCTGTTGGGTGCCAGAGGAAGAAACTGTCTTTGTCTTTTCTCCTTCCGCTGGATTCTTCCCAGCATGCACCACTCCACAGCTCCCCCTGCCCCGCACTAACCTCACTAAATATCTCCTCTCCAGACTGACCTTGGGTCCCAGTTTAGCCTCAGTCATGGATACTGCTGAGTCTCCAAGCTGCTGCCTGGTTCATACCCCTCTGTTGTTTGTACTACGCCCCCTGGCTGTCCTTGTAAGCCCCTTTGCCACTTCACTTACTTGTTACGCTTGGCAAGCGTCTAGGTTGGTTGCTAGAGCAACCCACATTAATCCTCTCCCTTCCCCTAAAGTGCCTGAGTGGCTCTGGATCTTGGTAGAGTGGGGTTACATGACAGGGAGGTGGTCATTGGTCAGAAGAGTCCAGTCCCTTCCCTTCATCTGCATTTTGTCTTCTAGATCGTTAGGCAGGGACTGTATCTTCTTCTTCTTCTACGTTTGTACAGCACTTACCACAGAGAGGCCCCATTAGATTGAGGCCTTTGGGTGCTTTCTCAATGTAAATAAACTCCTTGCAGCATCCCCGTTCCCCCCAAAGAGACTTCCCAGGGTTATCAGAGGGCGGTGATAGAAGCAAGAATTGAACCCAAATCAGCACTGTTCCACACCAGTGCCTCAGCCACAAGGCCATCCTCCCTTCTGAGACTAGCCAGCTGCAAACTAGGTACACCCAACTAGCAAGACCAGGTCCAAACACTCCCAAACATAAGTCAAATCCTGCATCCAAACTGCCGAAAGACATTCTGAAAATTCTGCTTCTCACGCTATATATTGAGCAGCAATATATATATATGCCAGTGGAAAATAGTCAAGAGCTACACTGATGTGCAGGAACATCTACCTGTCAGATATAATTAAGGCTCCTGTATTTCCCTACTACTAACCCTATCTATTAAGTCCCATTCTAATTTAATTACCCTTGTTATAGCACTTCTTCAGACCATTCAAAATGAATGGCTCCTAGGAATGGTGCTTTCAGGGGAATGCTGCTTTTTTGACAATGGTAATTGGCATTTGCAGTGAGCATTGGGAAATCCCAACTCCCAGGGCTCTAGGTAAGATAATGAAGTTTGCACAGTTTTAGAAATTAGAAGAAAACTGGAGGTTTAAAACAACTTTTACAAAAGGAACCAGGAAAGTATGCTTACCCAGTTAGCTGCGTCTGGTTCTAGACAGCAGATTGAAGGACCAAATGAAAACTAGTAGTTTGCAAAGTAATACACTTGAGTACTCTGCATTCTTATTATTTATTGCAGTAATGTGACAATCAGGGTCCAGACACCCCAGGAGGAAAACAGAGGGTCCAAACCCAAAGAATAAGCAGTTCAATCAACTGATTTATACAATATTACTATACTATAAAAGTGTACTAAGTAAAGTCTTGTATGAAAGCCAATGACACAATGGTGATTAACTATCATTGTGAAATGTACGTATTAACACTGTATGAGTAATTATGGATACTCACTAATATTCTACGTTAAAGTCTGTGATCAAACAAAGGGAGAAACAGGTTTCTCACAGACAGGAGGGAACATTACTGCTATCTAAATGTCTCCAATGTACATAACCCTCGTGGAATCAAAACAATGGAAGCCCCATTTACACACAAATCAGCAGGGGGCTGGGAAGTCCACAGGAAGGGAAAAACAGCATGAGATCATCCTGAGTCTGGGGATGAAACAGTGAGTTTTGGGAAATATAAGGGAAAGCAAAAAACCATTGTGGCATCCATTACTGGGCAGATACAACAGGTAGGAGCTCTTGTACATCTGAGAAAAGTGGAACCTTTCAACTAAGGGGGTTAGAAGACTCTAGGAACTGAATATCGGTGAGAAAACTGCTTAGATCAAGACTGTAACTTGCTGAAGTTAAATTTAGTCACTAGAAAGTGTGTTTTGTTTGTAACTTTCATCTCTCTTTCACTCTTACTAGCAATCACTTCTTTGTTAATAAACTTATTTTTGGTTTTACTACAAACCATCTCAGTGCTTGCATGCTAAAGAGAAGTGAGAGTCCTCAGCTAAATGAATAGGTTGGTGCTGTGTACTATCTCTTCAAAGGAGCAGCGAACTTACTGAGGTTCTGAGAGTGCTGGACTCTGCAGCGCAGACAGTTTTGGGGAAACGTGGGGCTGGGAGGATGCTGGTGCCACCCTGCAAGCACTAACCCAGCTGGGGGAAGCCAGGGGGAAGCTACTGGGCTGTGAGCAGGCTGCTGGAGTCAGGGCTCTGAACTAGATCTGCACAGCACAGAGGTACCCAGGGGTATAGGGCGGGTGGTGACTGGTCTGGGTTGAACCCCAAAGCGTTACAACGAGAGCGCTGTTGGAATGGGTTTTTCAATGGAAACAAAAATAAAAATTTTCATTTTCATTCTGGGCCAGCTCAGTTCAGACTAGAATATTTCAGTGTGTTGAACTGAGCTGAAATGTTTTGGCTCGGGGCTCCGTGTTTGTGGTAGAGAAGGTGAAGAAGTGCGCCTTGTACTGGGAAGGGAAGCTGGGAAGGTCTGTGATGGCCCTTGGTGTTTATGCCGTTCAGAACACGTTGGATCAGAGATTAGATTACTACAACGTGCTCTACACAGGCTACACAAGAAGACCGTTCATTCTGGGTCTAGCACACAAAGCAGCTGCCTATTTAATAAGTGAAGTTTCATGTCAGGAGAACATTACACCGTCACTCTGGGGTCCGCACTGGCTCCCTGTACATTTCTAGGTGGAATTCAGACTGATGGTGTAATCTGCAAAGCCCTAATAGGATCAAGACCTGGATACCTGAGAGACTGCCTCTCTTCCTGGCCATGCAGTCACAGCAGAGAGATCAGCAGATGTGCTCCATCTCCTTCAGGAGAGGGCTGATGGCAGGGCTTTCACCATGAAGGGCGATCAGCATCTTAGCAGAAATGTTCAGCTAATGGGACTTAGACTCCAAAGTGCGTTATCACTTCCCATGTCACAGATGACTGAATAATTTTAACCCATGTGCTTATCCCACAATCCTAAATTACCACCTCCAACTCCCCAAGTGCCAAAAGCCCCGACTGTCCTCAGCCAGCTGCTAAAACTTCCAGATTCTCCTGGCAACATCCACAATGCAGTTCTGGTGCCTTGATGTGCCGAACACTGAAAATGTGGGTACAATCTCAGACAAGTTGAAACTGACAAACACTGTAAGTGTTATCGGAACAAGAAGGAAATGAATGACACACCCAGTACATTACTATTATCTTAAAAACCTCCATATGTTAATACTCAAGTGAAGAATTTCCTGTCTGCTACCCCAGGATGCCACTGAACCTACGTTTGTGCATAGCGATGTACAGACTGTAACCAAGGTGGGGCGAGTGGGGCAGCGGCCCAGGGCGCAAAGCTGCGTTGGGAGGGGACATGGGGCAGCGTAGGGGGCCATGCGGGGTCACGCCCCCCCCTATTTCTGCCTTCCATTTAGCGCAGAGGTTTTCAAACAGGGCGTGCCCCACAGTTTGAAAACCATCGCCTCCTGCCAGGAGCCAGTGGATCAGTAGCTGGTGGGAGCTGCCCGGTCTGCTTGGACCCCTGGCTCTCCATGCTGTGGGAGCTGGGGCGCTAGCTGGCTGCCTGGCAGCCCGAGGCACTCGCTGACCACAGCCCTGGTGCTCCTGACTCTGCTGCTGCTCTAAGGGCAGGGGCTGGCTCCTGGCAGGGGAGCATCTCATGGCAGCCAGGTTCTGTGGGCAGGGGCCGGCTCCAGGGGACATCACTGGCCGGCTCTGGGCTCCTTCGGGGGAGAGGCAAGAGCCTGGAGAGCACTTGGCCATGCAGAGGCTGGAGAGCCAGAGCACGGACAGCCAGGGGCCCGAGTGGGCTGGGCGGCTCCCACCAGCTTCTGATCCGCTGGCTCCTGGCAGGAGGTGATGGTTTTCAAATTGTGGGGCGTTCCCCATTTGAAAACCTCTGTGCTAAATGGAAGGCAGAAATCTGGGGGGGTTTATGATTCNTTCCCCCCCCCCCCCCCCCCCCCCCCCGCATCGCCTCTAGGGAGCGCAAATATGCTTGCTCACTCAGCATGCTAAAATGCCTACTTACGGCCCTGGCTATGTGATCATGGTGACTTATGATCAGGGCAGGGTGCAGCAAAAAATGGTTTCTCAGACCTGCCTCAGAAGGCTAAGGCTGACTATGATCCTGAATTATGGTCATAACTCCTCCCAGTTTAGCATGGTCCATCTGTGAATGTCATCAACATGCTGTTAAGCCATATTGTTGGTGTTTGGAGTGCAACATCACAGCCAATTGCCCATACTTTCTACAAAGCACATAAATTTTTGACCATATAATCCATCATCTGAATTAAAGCAGATAATTTCTTATGAGCAGATTTAATTTCTGTACTCAGTTCTCCTTTCAGCAAAGCCGACATGCTGGTCCTTGTGTGTGGCGGCCAGCTCTGAATTGCTGTTTACAAATTGCTCTATGCAACACTGACTCTTGTTTAAAAGGTTTGAACAGTGGCAAAATACAGTCAGATCCACATAATTGCTTTTTAAAAAGGAAAAAAGTTACATCAAAGAACATAAAGATTAGTTCCTGTATATTGCATCTGAAAATAGATTATGCCCTAGGGCCGATAATGTACTATAGTTATAATTATTATGTAGCCACTACAAAAAAAGCCATCTATTGTTCTAACAAGACATTTATAAATAACCGGACTAGGTCATATAGACAGCATATAAAGAAGAGCAATGGGGTGAAGACACTCATAATAAAAGGAGGTACAGACCCTCTTAAACAGGAATTTATTAGGGAGAACAGCAACAAGCTACAAACAAAGCAAGCTGACTTTCATCTTGTTCAGCTTCTGAAGGCAACTCCATTTTCTGAAACCTTTAACACAGCACGGATACATATAGTAGCCAAGTAACATAAATTCTGACCTCAGATAGGCGTGCTGAAGTTAATGGGAGTTGTGCAGGTCTGGCTCATGGCCCAGATCTTCAAAAGTATTTAGGCACCTAATTACCATTGATTTCACTAGGAAGTTACTAAATCGGACTCAGAAATTAGTAACATCTATTTATAGGACAGGCCACTTGAGAATCACTTAAACTAAGCAGCACTATCATTGGTTCATGTTGTGTAAGGATAACGGATAAACCTTGAGCTTGAAGTGTTTTCCAACAAGACAGAGTTTGAATGACAGATGAGTCACAGCACCATGGAGCTGTGTAATGGGCTAGCACAAGGTTGGGTTGATAAATGATCAATTCCAATTTGAAGCTGTTGCTGTAGACACAAAGATAAAGATTTTAAGCCATTCGTGCTTTCCGAACTAACTAAGGACAAAATCTTGCCCTAAGAGTCCAAGTGCCAAGGTTGCGGAGTCATTCTGCTAGCCCAGGCCAGGTGAGCGCAGAGTTTGCCGGAGAATGCACTCTGCAGCACCGACATGATGAGAAATTATGTATTTAAGGCACAACTGAAAAAAGTTCATCAGATTCTCTAGGTGCAGTTACAAAAATTAAACCACATATACAGCCCTCCAAAAAACAAACAAACCTCTCCTCACCTCAAACCTTCAATGAGCTTTGGATCTAGCTCAATGGGAGTTTTTCCACTGACTTCAATGGAGGCAGGGTGAAGTCCTTAGGTAGCACCTTTCATTGAAGAAATGTAATCTCGGTGACAACCCTTTGCATAGCCAAGGGTTTATTGTATATATTTTACAGATGGGTGATCCCAGGCATAGTGCCACAGAGTCAGTCCTCTGCTTTAAGGATAAGACCAGCTCCCACTTTCGATCCAAACTTTTACTCCTTTTTAGGCTTTTAATTATAATTGGCTGGTTTAACAGTTCCCACTTTATTTAACCCCACCAACCTATATCCTGCCATTGCATGTCTCTTGAAGGAGAGAAGATGCTCTTCTTTATATGGCTCTATTGAGCAGTTTTATGTGAAGTCAGAATTCGGTCATTCAGAAAATCATATACTTTCCCAAACAAATTCCAGGGCAAAGGAACAGACTGGGAAAAAGCAACAGTATCCTGTTCTCCCATCACTGTCCACATACAAATGAGCTGAAAAAGCCCAGGCTCCTAGATTCAGGCACTCGGAAGGCTTTAATTTACAAATCAACCCTAGGAATTATTGACATGTTTGCCCACAGTCATACATTATACATCACCATAACCACAATGTACAACCAGCCAGTCTCAGGGCACTGCAATATGGATTGTGTATTAAAGCAAATTGTTGTGTGAGGCCCTTCCTATATGCTTGGAATCCTGTGTTCACACTAAAGGCTTTACATTAGAAAAACTGCCCTGTAATCCCTGATAACACATTTGGTATTTGGCCTATTAGCCTGAGATCTTATAACGCTGAAAGCAGGTGCCCTTCCACCTCAAGCATAATAGATAAATTCCCTACGTACTGTAATGTAGATGAGCATGGAAATTATGCTCAGAGACTGATAGTCATGTCCAGGGAGCCATGCCTGGAAACAATATAATCAGAGGGGAAAATGGATTTCTGCAGGAGTGTTTTCCCATGTAGTTGTGACTAGTTCTCACAGCTCTAACTACAAGCTCTTTAGTTCTGAAGAAACACAAGAGCGCCCATAATGGTGACTCTGACGAGGAATGGCATGCTAGGAACCAGGACTCTCCACTGAAAGAGCTGAGCACTTACGAACTCTTTCAGGGCTGGATGTGGCCGCAGCCAATTATCCACAGCCTGCTGGGGACTTGTCAGGGGGTAGGGAAAGGGCATGACAGGAGCTGGAGGCGACAGGACCAGAACACAAGGGCTCTGCTTATCTCCAAGCCATGGAACTGTCCACCGGGGAATGTAGCTGCTCTAACTTGTGCCATGGGCTGGTTCGGCTCACAGCTGCCCCCAGAGTGAGGGGGGAGTACAAAGGTGGCTGAGGGAAATAACCCTGTGCATGAGCTCAGTGACCCTGAGGATTAAGTCTATGTTCTGTTGATCCCATTCTCATTCATTGATCCTCCCCACCTGGAGCCTGGCCTGCCCAGGCAATGTAGCAAGGTGTTGTCATGCTAGTATTGAACACAGGCACAATGGAACAACCTTCCTATGAAAATCTGATTTTGCTTGGCTTTAGTTTTGCATTGGTATTGGCTGCCTACAACGGCAGCTGCTGCTGCCAAGCAGCCAGGTAAGTGAATAGCTGCATGGATCTCTAAACTTTCCTGGGGAGTGGGGGTGGTACGTTACAACTGTGTAATCCGCACACTTCCTGGGCGTGGTGTTCTGTCCCCGCTAATGGCACCAAGACCACTTAAGAGATTAATGAATCTGCTACAGCCTTAGCTAAGGGCCCTGTGGCATTTAGCTCCAGAGGTCCCAGGTTCGATCCTGCCCGCTGATAACCCGAGTCTGTCGGTGTTACAACTATATTTATTTTCAAACCATAGCAGGCAAGGACTGGCGCCGATAACCCTCGACGGCTCCCAGAGAGGCTGAACCATCAGAGCTCCTGCTTTCATGGTCTAGAGTTTCTCCGTTCCAAATAAGATCTAGGCTGTAGCTGACCCCTGTATGGGTTACAGGAGGCTGCAAAACACCCTCCCTTCCCTGCATCCCTAGTGCAGGGACCGATCACACTTGCTGTTTTTGTGCGCCCCTGAGTGCAAGGCCAGCTCCTGGCAGGGCCGGTGCAACCCATTAGGTGACCTAGGCGGTTGCCTAGGGCACCAACATTTGGGGGGCGCCGGCGCCCCAGTCGTCGGCAGAATTTCGGGGGAGGGACCTTCCGCCGCCTCTGTCGGGGCGGCATTTCGGGAGCGGGACCTTCTGCCGCCTAGGGCGGCGAAAAAGCTGGCGGCGCTCCTGGCTCGCCACACGGTAGGAGGTGGAAGGAGGCAGGGCAGTCCTCACCGCTCATCCCCACCCACATGTCCTGGTTGGCTGCAGAGGGGAGAACACACAATGAGCCCCCTTTGGAGGTGGAACAGTGATTGTGTTCCCCTTTGCTTGCTTTGGGCCGTGCACCCACCACCCTGCAAGCCCAGGGCTGGGGTTTAATGCTGTGGTTTAGCCCGACGTGAGTGCTAGTTACAGTGAATGTCAGGAAAGCTTCGATTCATATTAGAACAGAATTAAAAATCCGGTGGAATGTCTAATAGCGAGGTTCTCGGCCTTCCTGCGCTTGATGCACTGGGGATCCCATGCAACTTGAAGTCTTTAAATCATGATTTGAGGACTTCAACAGCTGAGTCAAGGGAGAGAATTATTCCAGGAGTGGGTGGGTCAGCTTTTGTGGCCTGCATCATGCGGAAGGTCAGAGTAGATGATCATAATGGTCCCTTCTGACCTTAAAGTCTATGAGTCTAACGTAACAGCTTCATGCAGGCACAGGGGGCTCGGCCGGTGAATGCCTGTGGGGGAAGGCAACATGGAGATTCATTCAGTTGCACTAGGAAGGGCCAAAAACCCTGCAGAAGGATGGTAATAATGACACCCTCTGCCTCAGGGTGAATTGCTCCTGGGGCCCAGGAGGCCTTTCTAGTGCACGGTACCCCAAGTTACAGTCTTGTCTAGGAATAACCAGCCTTGCTCAGGTGGCCAGTGCGATTTGAACCTGGCACGTTTGAGTCTCTATCACTTGAGCTAATATACTGAGAGCCAGATTTTCAAAGGTACTTAGGCACCTAAATATGCAATGAGGAGCCTAATGGGATTTCCAAAATCACTTATGTGCTTTTGAAAATCCCATTAGATGCCTCTCTGCAGCTTTAGGTTCCTAAATACCATTGAAAATCTGGCCCTACGTCCCCTAGCTAACAACTGCCACTGACTCATTAACCTTTACTTGGATCAGCCACTAGAGGGGGACAAAGACCCACATGCGTCAAGCTTGCTAGGGGAGCTCTTAGGGGTGTATCTGTATTTTGTCATTAGTTAACAAATAAAATGAAGTTGATCCACCCTGCTCCAGCACTTGTGACATGGCCGTTCATCGTGGCACCGTTAGCAAAGCAGACAATGGAAATGGGAGAGTTCACACAACAGCATTAAGAATAAATTGATTAAAGTTTAGACATTTGTGTCTGGCTTTCAGATTTTCTAAATGAGTCTGTGTCCTTGTTTACTGTCCCATTCCAGTGAAACTTACACCCAAATACCCCTAGCGCACACTCATGCATACACACACACACAGCAACATGTACTCACATCAGCAACACACACAAAAGTCAGGAATGAAAATTTCTATTCAGTCATCTTTCTCAAAATTGGACAAAGGGCAGCGTGCAGTTCACACATTGTGCTCATAACAGAATTCACTTGTTGCAGCATCTCTACCACTGACAGCTCAATGTCAGGCTTCTCAGAGCTTTTCCCTTCAAGTTTATTGTTTGATAATTTTCCTCCACTCATTTTGAAAGTGTCCCTTATAGACAAAGCAACTGTTGATACATGCAGGAAAAAAATTATAGTAACTCACATTTATCATTTGGAATATTTTACAATGCATGGTCTGATAACTGTGGCTGACAGTAAAATGGCTGAAGTTATAATAGATTGCCTAGTTGCACATGGCCAAACTGTGTCTGGGTGAGTCACACATACTCATCATAGAAGGACTTGCAAGATTCGTCTTTTTATGTTTTGTTTCCAAACAACAGATGCTCATCAATTCTCAGAGTTATAACAAACAATGAAATAAAGATGGCGTGGTAAATTTCCAGTTCAGTTGAGGGGGAAATAGGTATGCTACTCTCTTGGTATTGGCATGTGGATCAAAATTCTCCATGCAAAGTGCTGCAAGTTTACCTTGGATCATTAATGTAGCAGTTTTTCCTTGTCTCATACCTGGCTTTCCTCAAAACTAAAAATACACCATATAAAAGAGAAGACAGAATGTGTGGCTTTCTCAGGAACAGATATTTATATCCTGTTACTAATGATCAAACCTGGACCTGTTTTAAGAGTCCAGAACTGATATAACAACCTGAGATATTGGTATGCAGTCTGTGAACAGTAGGTGGAAATTTGCCAATCACACAGTTGGAAACTGCATTATGTATCGCTACTCCCCCATCTAGCTGACAATTGGGGGCTACCAATTTAGACATCAACTGAAGGTGACATTTCAGACTTAGAAGATACTAAAATAATGCAGCCAAAATTCAAAGTGTTTTGTTGGTTCTTTCGTTGGAAGCACAAGAACTATCTGCTTGTTTTTATAGGTAAATTTGAAATTCTGATTTAAAAAAAGGGGCAAAATGTTGGCTTTTAAAAAAGCCAATAAAGTGTTTTACAAATCTTCGTTCAAAATGGTTGGATAAAAGCACTGTTATCTGGACTGAAAATGGTCGAGAGACCATAAATAAAAGGTAATGATATGCATCACTATATGAGATTTGGGACAGGTACCTAGGTCTGAAGTAGCTTTTCCTTTTTTCAGGAGCTGGTCTCTGACATACAACTGAACTCAGTCAGTCAGGAATTGGGCCAAAGGCCCATCCCGGGGTATCAGAATCTGTGTTGGGGTTCTGGAGGTCATTGGGGTGTCAGGATACAAGATAGCACTAAGGTCAATATCAGGAGTTCAGAAGCAGAGTGGTCCTGGACAGCTAGTTAGGTATCCACATTATTGTCTGGACACTTGCTAGTATGTCCAATGGGCTTATATAAGATCAAGGAGCCAATCAGGGATTGTCAAGATACCTGTCAATTAGATCATTTGAGGCAGAACTTTCCATGGTGCACAACCTCTGTGCATTGTGGGTTGCAGGGAGAAGCCAGGTTACAACTGCTGCAGGGGTCCATGTGGGGATGTTGGTTTCCTGGTAGCCTTGCAGGCCCAGGTTGAAGTCCCACCAATCCTTACACAGGATTGCAGTGGGAAGGCTAGTTACTTTAATAGAAACAAGGGGTTGATTCTCTATTTGCCTATGTCTTGTGTAGTCATTTACACCAGCAAAGGGAGCATGTTCTTATTTAGTAGCATTTCACACCCACTTTGCACAGATGCAAATGACTGCACATGGCACAGGCCTCAGAGAAGGTTATGGTGGATTCTCCATAACTGACAATTTAAAATCAAGATTGGATGTTTTTCTAAATGATCTGCTCTAGGAATTATTTTGGGAAAGTTCTATGTCACGTGTTATACAGGAAGTCAGAGCATGGTCAGCAAACATGCAGCATGGGGCCCAATGGTCACATCACATGTCAGGTGACCTGAAGAAAAGCTCTGTGTAGCTCAAAAGCTTGTCTCTTTCACCAACAGAAGTTGGTCCAATTAAAGATATTGCCTTACTCACCTTGTCACGTCACCTTAGGCTTTTTTAAACATAAAAAGTTTAAAAAATAAAAAAAATCACAGGCCTAAACAAAAGTGGAATCACACCCAAATTGTGTTGGCTTGCATATTTCCAATTACTGGAACCTCACACCATGGCAACACTTTTCCTTGGCAAATTGTTTTTCGATGCTGACCAGCTTCAACGTTGTCTCATCTGTCTCCATTGCAAGGAGAGCAAGGTTACTCAGCCATGTCTGTGATAATGTTGAATGAATGTAGTTTTTGACATGGCAGTGTACTCCTTGCTCATTCAGCACTAGCCACTCCAGTTGGTATGGTGAGAAAGAGTTCACACAACACTTCCATTTCTGGTAAAACATCATCTAAAGAACTTGACGCTAAGAAATTCAAGTAGCTCTGGACTCCAAGTGACAAACTGAACACCTCTGTGTCCTGTGTAAAATAAAACATCTTGAAAGGCATAATCTTGTGAACCAAGTAAAGAAAAATGTGAGCAACTTCCTATGAGTTTAAGAACTTTCTCCTTTGACTTTTCTAACGTTATATTTTGGAGTCACTTGGGATGGAGGAAACCAAATAGAATAGCTACTTCCTGAAATGCCTCACATCAAGATTTTAGTTCCTTGATCATATTGTGTAAGGGCACGTCTTCACTGGCAATGTTAAAGCGCTGCCACGACAGTGCTTTAAAGTGGCTTGTGTAGTCGCGGCAGAGTGCTGGGAGAGAGCTCTCCCAGTGCTCTAAAAAATCACCTCCTCGAGGGGTGTAGCTACCAGCACTGGGAGCGCGGCTCCTAGCACTGGTGCACTGTCTATACTGGTGCTTTACAGCGCTGAAACTTGCTGCACTCAGGGGGGTGTTTTTTCACACATCGAGCGAGATAGTTGCAGCACTGTAAAGTGCCAGTGTAGACAAGCCCTAAGACTTCAAAATATTTCCCTTGATGATAATCCTTTCCTTCTGACACAGAACTGTGTGCAAATTCATCATCCATGTGGCTTGGATAGCTTGCATTTCAAAACTCATTGCTTCCCACCTTTTCGTAGATTCTTTACCATTTCCTCATGCTTTTCTTCAGATTTGAGTTTGCTGAACTCATTCACTGTCCTCTCAAATGTTTGGAGGACTTGGAACAGGTCAATTTTCTTTGACTGAAAGATTCCAGAGGCTGAAGTCTTGGTAACTAAGATCCTAGCCACCATAACAAATTGAGGTAGAACATCCAATCCATCTAAGGCAGGTTGCTTTTTGCTCGACATATGTCCTCACTGCTCCTGTTCCAGTGAGGGTTTCAACTTCTAGACATTCAATTATACTCTGAAAATTTATTATCATTGCCTTTAGTGGCTTTCATTTGAGCTGCCATCTGGTCTTGCAGAGTGCCTTTAGATGGAAAGGTCTGCTTTGTTCTTCAGAACTTGTTCAATTTCATCTGCTGCATCTATCCTGTCAACTTCTTCAGGGACTTGAAGTGTGTCATCAAGTTCCTCTTATCTTTTGCAAAACGGTACTCTCTTGAGCAAGAGTTTGAAGATAAAGATTATTTTTAGACTTCATCATTAGTTTTCCCATTGATAGCGTCTATAAAATATTTATTTCCTGCAAAGTTTCAAAGAACACAAAGGTCTGGACTGGCATTATCTTCAGCAGTATGCACCAAAACTACGTTAATTTGATGTGCTGGGCAATGGCTGTATGATGCACACACTTTGTCTCCCTTGCCTGAAAGATATTCTCTCATTTTTACTTGCAATCCTCCATGACCTCCAGCCATAACACCAGCCCATCATAGCTTTGCCCAGACATGTATTTGGGGTTTAATTCATATTTGCAGAATAAAACATTAGCTAACTGGTCATACAAGGATGCAGCATCTGCCTCACTTATTGCTATAAAGCCTACAAAACACTCTTTTATATCTACTTTTCCTTTGATATGATCAGTATTAACAAAGCGAAGCAAAATGGTCATTTGATCAACATGGGTAATATCCATAGTTGCAGCTGCAATAACAGTAGCTTCTTTCCAGCTATTAAATATACAACTTCTGGTTTCTGATGCTACAAGACTTATAAGTTCATCAGTAATTGTCTTGCTCAAGTATTTGATTCTTTTGGTGTCGCTGATATGTTGGGCAAAAGTCGCATTATGTCTGGAGTGGCTTAATGATGCTCAAGTATATACACTTCTACCCCGATATAACACAAATTCGGATATAACGCGGTAAAGCAGTGCTGGGGGGGGGGGGAAGCTGCGCACTCTGGCAGATCAAAGCAAGTTCGATAGAACGCAGTTTCACCTATAACGCGGTAAGATTTTTTGGCTCCCGAGGACAGCGTTATATCGGGGTAGAGGTGTACCACAAATGTTGCACTCCAGCACTTTACAGTGGGCATGGAAGAGGAGATCAAAACTAGCTTAAGTTTTGACTGTATCACGCAATATTTTTAGTACTTCTTGCCATTTCTAATACATTTCCAGATGCTTGTTTATCAAAACATTCATTGGTACTATGACCTTTTGTGAACTGTAGAGCTGCCACATGACTGCAGAGGTTATTTGCTCCTCCCGTGAACAGACTTCCATTTTTAGAATATTCTTCTGATCATTGAAACCTGTTTCCCACATTAATTTTTGAGTTTCTGTATCCCTGAACAACCAATACATGTAACACTATGCATAATCTGAGAGATGGGAGTATGCTAGCCACTTGACATGCAAATCTTCATGCAGTGCATTTTGTATTCTGTAAAATGATTAAAAATGGGGGGGTTGTAGGGAAAAAAGGAAACTGTCCATTTGAGATATCACTTTGAGTGTGTGGCAAGGACCAATCTGTGCAAGCTTACACAATTGCTCAGGTCATAAAACTGAATCTCAAAAGTGACTTTTATCGGATGTGAACTTCAAACCTATGTCAACAGGAAGACTGCTTTGACCTGCTCATCTACAGGGTCTTTAGTTGTGCTGGTTTTAAGCAAATATTCTCTGGAAATATCATTGCACAAGTTCAGCTTCAGTGGTACAGCACTAATCATTTTCCTGACTTAAACCTTGACGTCATGACAGACTTGTGCTTGCAGAACAGAGATGCAGTTCTTGACTTTCCACTTCACACTGCAGGGGTTGATCAGGAAGTTTACAAAATGATTGTTTCTGCTACTTAGGATCTTATGGAGGCAGTTTGTAATAACAAAATCTTCATTTTCTAAAACCAGACTTGTGTTTGTATTTATGGTTTCCATTCTCAGACACCTTCCAGTCTGAGAATAGCTAAGCTGGAAGTATAGGCCTAAATAAAGTGCATTTTTGTGCTGCTTACTTTATCTTTCAGTTGCGGGGGAAATCCTAAAAAAAAGTTGATTTTCTCTGCAGCATCTAGCAGTGATAGGCAGAACTAGTGTGGGGCTGCCTGGGGAGAGCGCGGTGGGGCTAGAGTTGGTCAGAGCAGCTCTCAGTGTTTCAAAGGAGGCTATAGAGGCTATGGAAACAAACTGCATTTCCCCAAAGCAGCCCCTTCAGCATTGGAGCATGCCCAGTGGCTGTGACCCCTGCAGGATGCGGTAGGAAACTTCTACTCTACCAGTCACTGCTGGGCATGCTCCGCTGATGTGGGATTTTTGCAAAGGCATTCCAGGACAGGTGGGTGTGGGTCCCCTGGGACTCCCTTTACAAATGGGAGCTGAAGGTCATGGACGGTGTTAGACACATTCAGCCCATGCAATTGCATCAGCTGTGAGGCAGCAAGGAGACCCCTTGCCATGCTGACTGACTTAGTTACTTGCAGGGTGGGGAAATCAAGCGGGGATTGGGTGGCGGGGAGAACAGATGGTAATGGCAGAGGAATAGTTGGTGCAGCTGCTCAGGGGCCCATGCATGCAGCAGACCCCTTCAGGCCCTGGGCTACTTGGCTGCAGAACATATGCTGAGTGTGAGACAGGGGAGGAAGGGAGCGGCGGGGGGCGGTCAGCATTTGCTGACCTTGCTGACTGTTAAATCTGCCACATCCCTCCATGAAAAGTTTGGTTTAAGTGACTTACCCAGCATCACATAGCAACTCTGTGGCAGAGGCAGGGATAAATTCTCCAGAACAGCATTCAATTGTCTTAACCATGAAATCACCCTCTCTCTTCCTGCAATCCTCTGCCTCATTCACTGCATACCTTCCAGCTCCGGCTCCTCTTTGTAGCCGTGAGCATGGGCTTGTACCTGGCACAGTTCATGAACTCCCCCGACAACTGTCCCTTTTGCAGTGAGAGGGAGACCCTGATGCACATTTACATAGAGTGCATCATGTTAGGCCCCCTCTTCTGGCTCCTCCAGAACCCTTTACTGAGGTTCTGGCTCCACTTTTCCCTGCACCTCCTGATCTAGACACCCCATCTGTGGCCCCTCAAAGTTTCAGGATCTCCTTGTCAACCTCCTCCTGGCACTGGCCAAGATGGCCATCCACCATTCCAGGAAGGAGAAGCTGAATTGGGGGGGGGGGGGTGTGTGTGCGCTCTGTGACTGAGGCCTATTTCTATTCCCTTGTTCAATAATGTCTCTGGGCAGAGTTCCTCTGGGTGGTGTCTACTGATTCCTTAGATGCCTCTGAGGAGCAGCAGGTGCTGTCTGGGGTTCTCTGCTCAATGTCCCCCTCTGGTTCCCTAATTTTCAACCTTTGACCTCACTCCCATTCCTCTTTTTTCCTTTGCTGTTCCCTGTAATCAGTTGTAGCCTGGGATTAGTAGTTCCCCCCCTTTATTTGATGAGGCAAGCCTTTAGTTTTAGGCAGGCCTAGACCCACCTGTCCCCATGCTTCAAATACTACACATCTTCCAGCTTTCACAGCAAATGGGGCAGAGGTCCTACAGACAACAAGCTCCTTCACTACACAACCCTGATTCATCCCCAGAGCTTCTCCATCCTATGGACTGAATGAGGCAGATTCCTGTGGAAAAAATAGTATAGGATCATGTACTTAAAGACTGCATCATTATGCACGTGCACAAGGGGGCTGAATTCAAGTTGCACAGGCAACTTGAATTCTGTTATTTTCTAACTTCTGAGCCTGAACTTGCAACATCAACATTCCGGTAACAGATTTTTTTTGTCTCTACATGTTGGGCCTATTGGTTGAAATTCATCCTGGTGCCCAGGGCTTGTGCAAAGACCCTTCACAGGAGCGCCGCCAGCCTTTTCGGCGCCCTAGGTGGCGGAAGGTCCTGCCCCCGAAATGCTGCCCCCGACAGCGGCAGCGGAAGGTCCCGCCCCCAAAATTCCACTGACGACCGGGGCGCCCCCCAAATAGTAGTGCCCTAGGCGACTGCCTAATGGGTTGCGCCGGCCCTGACCCTTCGTGCCATTTATGTTCCACAATGAGATGAAGTCCCCCAGGGAAGGTACTGATTTCTGTGGGAGACACACCAGCAACATCAGGAACTCAGCTGGTTGGGAGTGGGAAGCAAACATTGACACTTATTTGGGGAGGTGAGAGAAGAAGAGTGTCCCTGAGTTGCACAGGGAGCCCCAAACTCTGCATTCAGGGCAGGTTTTGGATAGCATGCAGTAAATAAGGCCTGGGGCCAAACAGTCTAGTCTGTTCAGTTTCTGTCTAGGGTATCCAAATGAAGAGGCTAAAAGAAATATTGAACAGCTGTTGCACTTCCTGAGCCCAGTCCACCCTTGGCACTGATTGAGGCAGGGGTAGTGTGGGGGAAAAACAGTATGTGTTCCAGGTCCCCCTTGTGTCCCTGAAACACTTCATCACAGGAGATGATGCTGTGATGTCAGCAGCTCTTGTCCAGTTGCCGCCTGGCAGCCCATAATATTCTGAGCTCCAAGAGCATCCCAGGCAGGTGGACTGGGGAAAGGCTGGTATAAGATCATTCAAGAACTTCAGTGGGGTCTCTAGGGGGCAGGTATGGGAAGAAAGAAGAGATGGACAGCGGAGAGAGACAGAAGAGGAATAAAGGTAGGTACCACAAAGGACTATGCACAGGAGTGACCGAGAAGGATTGCATGGAGTAGTGTGCACGGAGAGGAGTCTCTTCTGGGCCTTCCATTGATGTGTGTTGGTTCCAGCCAGTTGTTAAAATATCTGGTCTCAATCCAGACTGCATGCCTGACATTTGGCCATGCCTCATCCCCTAGGAGCAGTCCATCCATTTACACCCAGTGGCTAGCAATCCAATGGAAAGGATAAACCAAGTCACACATATTGTTCATAAAAATAGTACAAAAATTCACACATTTTCCACTCTGAGCACTCACATTGCGTGCTAGTCCTCAGCATTTCCAAAAATTGCCAAGAGGCCTAAACATGAATTTAAGTGTCTAACTTTAAATATCTAAATTTGAGAATTTTGGCCATATTCACCAAGAAATTTAAAACAACGGGTTTGACTGCTGGCAAAGAGAAGTGTGTGGGTGGGGTAAATAACTGCTCCGCTGAGTGGTAAAATAATTAGGATTTGATTCTTCTTTTACAGCTTGTCTGCTCAGCTGATGGGTCTGATGTTTAAGATTACCATGTCCTCCCTCCCACTATTTATGTTTAGAGGTAGCGTGGGAACATGCTGTATCTGCTACAGTGCTCAATGTTTTTTAATCCTTGTAAATTGCTGGAAAATCTGAGTGTGTTTAGTCAGTGGCCAACAACTAGAAATGCAATAGTGATTGCCACAAATGAGTGACCTTCGCATGGCACCATCTTACAATCAGTGGTAGATTAATGATTTTGCCGCCCCTAGGCCCTGAAATAATTGCCGCCCCCGGCTCCATATAAACTTATTAAACATCAATATTTTCAATATCAACACTACTACTTTCAGCTATTTTTTCTGTCTCACTGATACAACAAAGGAATCTATTTTGTGCATTTTTGCTATCATTTCATTTTCCCTTTCTTTTGTATAGCATTTTTTTTAAACACAATTTCTTCCTTCTGGTCATATTATTAACGTTTAGGATTCTCACGAGTATGTTTACTAAATGGCGTCGCACCGTCATTGGTGGTTTCAATACGCTCTTGATTGGTAGAATCACGGCATCACTGATGCTGCGATTACAAAAATGCTGCTATTATAAATTTGCCGCCCCTGCAAATTTGTCGGCCTAGGCAATAATACGCCGCTGCTTACAATCATAGAATAGCAGGGTTGGAAGAGACCTCAGGAGGTCATCTAGTCCAACCCCCTGCTCAAAGCAGGACCAACCCCAACTAAATCAATGTGCCACTGTGTGCCTAGTCATTATTTTAAGTTGTTGGTAGGGTACCTCTAGGGCAATCTCTCAGTGGCATGGTTCTCATGGATATAGAATAATAAACTGATGCCATCTCTGTAATTTTTCGTAAGATTTAGAAGAGACTCCTTCCTCGTTTAAAAACCCCCAAACAATTTAAGCAGACACCTAACTGGAGCTTCACGATGATGCACTTTTATCCAGGGCTGGAAAACTTTTATCTGTTAGCCTCCCACCAACAGGAGAGTCTTCATTGTGAATGGAATCATAGCACAATATCTCCACGGAAGGCTTAAAATGAAAGCTTTGAAATCAATATGTGCATCTTACTCACGCTTCATTTATACACCTGCGGGACTGTCAAGCCAAGATCCAGGGGAGTTGGTTAGAAAGAAGAACACAGACTCACAGAATGAACGATTTCCAAAGCAGACAAGTGTCTAGGAACAAATTTTCAAATCTTTCTGTTATATCCTTCTTAAGATAGGTGAGCAGAAGTGAATGCAGTACTCCCGAGAAGGGCAGGCCACAGATTAGGCAGGAAAGTATTATTTTCCTCATTTTACAGATGGAGAAACTGAGGCATACAAAGGTTAGGAGAACATAATGTAAGAATGACCATACTGGGTCAGACCAATGGTCCATCTAGCCCAATGTCCTGTCTTCCAAAAGTGGCCAGTGCCAGATGCTTCAGAGTGAATGAACAGAACAAAGCAATTATTGAGTGATCCATCGCCTGTTGTCCAGTCCTAGCTTCTGGCAGTCAGAAGTTTAGGGACTCTCAGAGCATGTGGTTGCATCCCTGACTATCCTGGCTAATAGCCATTGATGGACCTATCCTCCATGAACTTCTCTAATTCTTATTTGAACTCAGTTATACTTTTGGCTTTCATAACTGCCCCGGCAACAAGTTCCACACATTGACTGTGCATTCTGTGAAGAAATACATCCTTATGTTTGTTTTAAACCTGCTGAATATTCATTACAAGTATGCATGCATCTGACGAAGTGGGTATTCACTCACGAAAGCTTATGCTCCAATACGTCTGTTAGTCTACAAGGTGCCACAGGACTCTTTGTCGCTTATTACAAGTACTGATTCTTGTGTTATGTGAAGGGGTAAATAACACTTCCCTATTCACTTTCTCCACACCATTTATGATCGTACAGATCTCTATCATATCCCTCCCTTAGTCATCCCTTTTCTAAACTGAACAGTCCCAGTCTTTTTAGCTTCTCCTCATTTGGAAGCCATTCCATATCCTTGATCATCTTTGTCGCCCTTCTCTGTACCTTTTCCAATTCTAATATATCTTCTTTGAGATGGGGTGACCAGAACTGTAAGCAGTATCAAGATGTGAGCATACCATGGATTTATGTAGTATATCTATTCCTTTGCTAATGGTTCCTAACATTGTTAGTTTTTTTGACTGTCGCTGCATATTTATAGGAGCAGATTTTTGATAGCCCAGAGCCCAGTAACATGCTTAAACCACTGCCAGCAGCTGGAATACCAATTGTTATGCTTATTGATGAAAGCAGCTAAAAGGAGGCATTTCTGAAACCTTAGCACAACTAACAGACCCGGGGGGAGGGGGGGGGGGCGAAGGTGACCTTGAGGAGTAAATATGACCCTGTTCCCTCCTGACTTGAGTTGTTTTTCCAAAAGCATGTGGTTTTGCAAGCTGGAAATACAGCGGGTTAACTGATGAAAAACCAGAGGCTGGAAATCGCCACACTTGGCTTTTGCTCAGTAGTTTTTTTTGATGAACAAGCTACGTAATACTAACCAATTGGGCATAAAAAGAGGAAGAAATCAGAGCTCGATGGACACCTGAATGCTGGGACACCTTTCAAGTTCCCCTGCAGATGGAAGGCCGGCCACCGGACATTTGCAGTTATGCACTCGAGACCTCCTCAAGACCCTGGATAAATATGAATCTGGGATTTTTGGGGGTGTTTTACTAACCTGTTGTGGATGTGTGTAAGTGCTGGAGACTAATTAAAGTAAAGCTTTAAGTGAAAGCACTTTTGTATTGTGTTGTTTGTGCAGCCACCTATCGGTCGAATGGCCGTATTGCCATTGATCTATTTCCTGCCACCGCCTCGCCAGGAGTAAAAGTTACCAAGAGCTTTGGGTTCAGAAACCCCAGGTAACAGACTGAGCAAAGGTTTTCAGAGAGCTATTAACGATGACTCCAAGAGCTCTTTCATGAGGGGTAACAGCTAATTCAGACTCCATCATTTTGCATCTATAGTTGGGATTATGTTTTCCAATGTGCTTTACTTTGCATTTCACCTGCCATTTTGTTGCCCAGACACCTAGTTTTGCGAGATCCCATTGTAACTCTTCAGTGTCAACTTTGAACTTAATTATCATGGGTAATATTATGTTGTCTGCACATTTTGCCACCTCACTGTTTACCTCCTGTTCCGGATCATTTATGAATATGTTGAATAGCACTGGTCCCAGTATAGATCTTTGAGGAACCCCACTATTTACATCTCTCCTGTGAAAACTGACCATTACTGCCTTATTTTCTATCTTTTGACCATTTACTGATCCATGAGAGGACCTTCCCTCTTATCCCATGACTCCTTACTTTGCTTAAGAGCCTTTGGGGTAGGACCTTGTCAAAGGCTTTCTGAAGATTATAATAATATGGAGATATACCTATCTCATAGAGCTGGAAGGGACCCCGACCGGTCATCGCGTCCCGCCCGCTGCCTTCACTAGCAGGACCAATTTGTTGCCCCAGATCCCTAAGTGGCCCCCCCAAGGATTGAACTCACATCCCTGGGTTTAGCAGGCCAATGCTCAAACCACTGAGCTATCCCTCCCCCCCTTGTCCAAAGGTCACATAGGAAGAGTAAAGAACAGAACTCGGACCTCTTGACATACATGCCAGTGCCTTAATCATGAGCCCATTTTTCCTTTCTTAATACTGAAACAATAAAACCTTTGCAAGAAAGGCCCCATACAACACATGATGATTTCAGAATATTCTTATAATTATTAATAGTGTTCATTACAGTAGCCCTGAGATATCAGCCATGACCTTGTCTTATTTTGCAAACACCAAATACTAGACAGTCCCTGCTCTGAGGAGCTCTCAATCTAAATAGACAAGACAGACAAAGGGTAGGGGAAAGGGATATAACTCAGCACAAGCTGAGTGTTCTATATGATGGCGGCAAATGTCACATTAGTTCCACTTTTTAGGGGGGGAGGTTAGTTGAGAGGCAATAAGCTAAATGGACAGACAAGAGTGGGATGGGGGATTCTGAAGTCAATGAGGAAACTTCCACTGATTTCAGAGGGAGTAGGATTATCCCAAGTCTCTAAAACTGATGCTTGGGGCTCATCATTGATTTTAGCTTGAAAAACAGACAGGAGATTTGGGGCTTTAAGAATTGCTTTTCTAGACTGGCACTTGTGTTTTTCAGTACATGCCTCAGTAGTCTTGTTATAGCCTGAGTCACCAGCCGCCTGCAGAGCACAATGCACAGCACCTACAGTGTCCCTGCCACTGCCAGCAGACTTCAGGAAAAAACCACACACATTATATGAGAAGACAGCTGTGTTCTCCCCTGCCTAGATCCTAACACATCACAGCCAATTATGAAGAGATTTCTATGGAAATAGAAGCACTCTCCTTTCCCATCAGGTTCATCATCTTCCTGTCACAGTCCAGAATTGGCAAGAACGTGCTACAAAAAACATGCCTTCTTTTTGTATGTATCCTCCACGTAAGTTATGCATATCTTTAAATAACCCTTAATGTGAAGCAGAAGATCACGTATTCTGATGGTGATACAGGAAAACCAGCAAGGGTGGAATTCACCCTTGTGCATAATACCAGCTCAAGACCTATGCACCACTTAAGCCCTCAAAATAGGGTGTATGTGGGATTTAAGTGGGCCAGAGGGCTGAGGCTGGCTCCCTCCACAAAGGTTAGCTTTCCCTTACAAGCTTTACAGAAGAAATAGTTGTTGCAACATATTACACACCAAGTTTCAGTACAGAACAAGTAGCACCTCCCCAGCACATGACTTGTTAATTATAGTGGGCAGCAAACAAAGGACTTGACATGTCCTAGTTGTGTGGTGTATAGCACTATGTTTTACAAGATACAGTAAGGCAGAGTCATGAATGATGAGAAGAAAAGATAAGAAAAGCAGATAAGAAATCAGAGAAGAGATGCAGCAGATTCTGATATAAGAAATCTTTCATTAACTAGCAGAACGATCCATTACACTATGAAGCCTCCTCCCTGTTTTCACAGTGCTGGCAAAGATATAGAGGAAGATTCTCATTTGGGAAAATAAGACCTGAGTTAACAGTCAAGTCATGCAGTGATTCTCAGTAGGATGATTTAGCACCAGCTCACCTTGTTCAGCTTTACGAAGATGCTCTAGCACACTGGGTAACTCCTGTCCTGAAAGGGCAGGATGACTACAACAAACTACATCTAAAAGTTAATTGAAGCCATTAGTAATGAACAGCACCTGACCTGACCCCTTCCCTAAGCTCAGCACAGCTTTGTTGAGGACACCCAGCAAGTCTAAGCAAGTAGCAGAGATCACCCAATTAGTGCAGAAAACATTCCTGGGATAGAACCTGCAAGGTTCATGGACTGATGAAGGGGTTGGGCTATATGGGCATGTCAATGCAGGGATAAAAAAAATAAAAATATCTGTGGCTGGCCCAAGTCAGCTGACTCAAGCTCCAGGGTTGAAACCTTGTGCAGGTGTTTGGGCTGGACCTGGAGCTCTGGGAGCCTGTGAGGGTAGAGGGTCCCACAGCTTGGGCTCCAGCCCAAGCCTGAATGTCTACACAGCAATTTTAGCCCCACAAGCACAAGTCAGCTGACCTGGGCCAGCCACAGCCATGCCATGGGGCTTTTATCCCCAAGTAGACTTACCCTCACAAGAAGGTCACAAGAGGGCTGAGTCACAATAAGTAAACCACAGCAGAGCTGGAGCCGCTGTCAGCAGGGGGCGCCAGAGGAGAAGACTGCATTGGCAGTGAGTTATTCTTCTAAGTAGACTAATACAGTGAAATAGAAGTGAAGACTGGTTAACCTTGTATAAACGCACCTGTGGCGGGGCGATGACTCACCGGCACGGCACCTCCTGCTGGTCATCCTGGGAATTAGCTCTTCCAGCCCAGAGTGCCCTCTGCAGGCCAGTGTCTCACCTGCCACTGACCCCCATGTCCCTCCCAGACCCCAGTGCCCCTTTATCTTGGGGTCCTGCCTCCTGGCAGTAACCCACAATCTGGGTCTCCCCACCCAGGGGAACCCCTAACCCTCTATCCCCACCTTGCCTCAGTGGCTACTGCCAGTCTCCATCTAGCCCCCACTCACTGGGGCAGACTGCAGTCTGTAAACCACTCATCATCGGCAAGGGGGGTTGGACCAGCTGCCTCTGCTTATTCCTGGGCTGCCCCTCTGCAGCCCTAGTACCCTTTTGTGTGCCCTTAACTTGGCCTGCAGCCTGGGGCTTTGCTAGGCTGGAGCTCCTCAGCTCCCTCTGCCCTTCCCCAGCACTGCTCCACCCTAGGTACCCTCCTCAGCTTCCCAGGTAGCCAGGTCCTTCTCTCTCTAGGGACCTAGAGAGAGTGTCTCCCTCAGTCTCTGGCCCTCAGCCCTCTTACAGGGCCAGCTGTGGCCTGATTGGGGTGTGGCCCCACCTGTGGCTGCTTCCCCCAATCAGCCTAGCATTTCTCTGCCACAGCCCTCTCCAGGGCTGCTTTAACCCCCTCAGGGCAGGAGTGGGGTGACCACCCTGCTACAGCACCTCTGGAGGAAAGGCAAAGAGACCTTTCCCTGGGCAGTTTTTATGGGCACAATCCTGCAAAGCCTTAAAGGTGAGTAATTTTACTTATGTGAATAGTCTCCTTGGCTTCAGTGAGACAACTCACATGAGTAAAGTTACATACATGCTTACATCTTGGCAGGATCGGCCCCTTTTTGTAATGTCAGAGGTGGAGCAGCAACTTCTCTCCCCTGCCCTACTCCTTGCCATGGCTGGCCTCTCTGGTGTGGAGAGAGGTGTGAATTGGAGAGAAGGCTGAACTTGAGGAACCAAAGAGACACAAAGATAAAGGAGACAGTGCTACAGCTTATTAACAGAGCTAAGGGCTTTTCTAAAAATACAGCTAATTAGAACCCCAGGACCTGATTTCAGCTGGTGTAAATCAACACAGCTCCACTGACTGCAACAGAGCTATTCTGATTTACACCCACTGAGTACCTGGCTCGCAGACAGGAAAATGCAGACAAGGGCTAGGAAACTGAAGAGACACAATGGATGAAATAGGAGACGGAGGCAGACATGGGGAGGTAAATGGGTGGCTGAGAGTAGAGGATAAAAAATAATATAGGGAAAAAAACAAGAAAGCAGCCACTAGATGACATCAAGCTTTTAGGTGGGAGAATTTTAATCCAAATAATAATTATTCCAATACTTTATTCTTAGACTGCTTCCTTACTGTATGGGCAATTACTGTGGCCATAAAGGGATCTGAACAATATATTTGAAAATATCATGAGAAGCAAATTGGGCTAATTCTTACAGCAAAATGAAAAGAGGAGCCCCTGCCATGTATTACAGAACATGTCAGGTTAATAGAACAGCTCTTTACTAAGACTTAAATCAATTCAAATTAAAAACAGCCCAGAAAACCCTAATTTTCTTCTCTTAACTAGGCCATTGGTGGAAGCTGTTTGCCTTGCAAAGAAATCTAAACAGGCATTGCTAAAAGATTCACTCCTTCCTGCACAAACTGTATCTCTTCCTCTCCATAGCAAAATCTTCCCTCCCTCCCATGAGCAGAAGAATCCCTCACCTGGTACAAAGCAGAAGATGTATGTGTAAGTAAACATTTTAATTAAAATTGACATTTCTCGCCCTACTGCTAGCAGTGGTCATAAGGATGAAAAATGGCATTAGTTCCACCACAAGCAGCATGGCTGCTTACTGTAAGAGATTAGACAGCAGCATTAAGGCTGTAATGAAACGGGCTTACAGTCCCTCGCACAGGGATTCTGAACTGCTTGTGTAATAAATGGTGCCATTTTGCAGTATGAGGACTGGCACCGGCACAAGCTGAGAAATGCCAGTTTTAATTAGAATTGCTATTTGCAAATATATTTCACGGCTTAGACATGGTGAGGAACCTTTCGCCTGGTGAATGTTCAGTAAAAATAGTTTCAAGATGTAAACAGTAAGTGTTTTTTTTTTAATAACGACAGATTCAGAGATAACAGTCAGTAGCTCCATCTCTAAAAGCACCATACAAACCCAGTGATCAAATAATGATGGATCTGAATGAAAGTCCCACATCCAAGTATGTCTGAACTTGGAATCTGAAACCAGAGTCAAATGTCACATCTGCTCCTTGGCTCTGTGATGGACTGCAGGAAAGCCCTGGATCTGGATCCAAATCCCTCCAAACTTTGGGATGCTTGAAATCCAATCCCAGATGTTGGGGCTTTGTGTCACAGACCCATAACTGAATCATTGCCCTCAGCTGGTTCAGCTAATGCACTTGGCCCTCTGACTGGATGAAGATTCCAGCAGGCACATTAAATCCTGCAGCTGTAGTTCTGGTTCTACTCCCCGTCCTTGTTCCTGGCTCCCTCCTGCTAACTCCTGGTCTCCACTCCTGCTCTGGCTGATATTCTGGCTCTGACCAGCTACTCGTGGCTCATTCCCTAAACTTGGTATTAGGCTTCTGACCTCAGCTCCTGAGTCCTGGCACTCAGTTCCTGCTCTCTCCCTGGACTTGGCAACTTGTCTCCTGATTTGGGCTCTGGCCACCAGGTCTGGTCACCTCTGCCTCAATCGCAAGGTCACACCCCCTCGCCTCCGACCATCAGTGCAAGGCAAACCTTAGAAGGGCTAGAGATCACAGTGGGTTTGTTACATACCCAAATGTCACTAATAATTGTTGGCACGTTTACATTTTCAAAAGGCTGTTACCTGGTTAATGGACACACTTCCCCTAAGATGAGGTGCATAACAAGGAGTTGAAGGATGGTTTCATGATTAAGACAGTGGTTTGGGACATGGGATTATTTCCTGGCTCTGCCCTAGACTTCCTGTATGACCTTGGACAAGTAATTTAATTTGTCTGCCTTAGCTCCTGGTCGAACCCTCTATGTGATACTGTAATGCAAATCAGAAAGAAGAATAGATTCTCAGGAACTCAAATACATTTTATTCATTTTGTGCAAGCTGCCTTTCTTTACACATACAAAACATTAATCGGTTCCAGAAAAGCTTTCATATAAGAAAACATCCCTGGGAACAGATAAATGGAGGATTCAATATGTGTATATAGCAACTACACTGTGTTTCCCTGGTAATTTGAAGTCAATGACTTAAATAATGTGCCGTGTTTAATAAATTGTGGCTATCTCAGCATCCTGGGGTCTTTCCTTTCTTTTTCATTTTTTGTTGCCTGCTGCAGTGTAATGCTTACCTAATTTATTCTAGACTGTCTGACTATAATAGCATTGGTGGAAGTGTTTTATTGCATCTAAGAAGAGGGTTCAAATGGCCATAGTTTAGACTAATCTCTGGAATTCATTGTTCAAGAAAGGTCAACAGCACATTTCCTTTACTACCAACTACGTAGCGGTATGAAGCCCATAAGAATTACCTGTCACTCAGCATAACAATGCAAGTGTTGTCTGTACTTGGAATTGAAATATACTGTTTATAATTATATTGATGCAACTTTTTTGGCTAACAAAGGATTGCATTATTTGTCCCTTTAAGAGATTATGGCATCTAGTAATGATGCCTACAAACTCTTATGGTTTCCTCTCTATGCCACGCTTCCATGCACATAGTGGCCTGTCATCCTCAGCCTACTTCAAAACCCATTGAAGTCAATGGGAATCTTTCCAATGGGTGTCGGATCAGGCTCCTAATGCTGATCTTTTGTTGCACAGTAAGCTGTATGAGTTGCATCCAAAGACCCTAAGTGGGCCACTTCAGTTGGATATAAGCAGGTCAAACATGGCCACTGCTGCTCAGTGGTTTGTGAAATTAACCTAGGGTGACCAGATGTCCCGATTTTATAGGGACAGTCCCGATATTCGGGGCTTTTTCTTATATGGGAACCTATTACCCCCCACACTCTGTCTCGATTTTTCATACTTGCTGTCTGGTCACCCTAAATTAACCAGACAGTAAATTAATGCTGGAATGGTGGAAGACTTAACAAAACAATAATATTTTAAAAAGATCATGGCTTTTTTTAAGTTTGAATTGTTTTAGATTCAGTTTTAATTTTCTTTTATAAAGCAACAGTATTCTATTAAATTGTGAGGTCATTCAGGCAATACACTGAGTTGCATTCAGTTATCATGTGAATTGACTTAGTATATTGTGTAATATACTACACTACTGCTATATTCCTCTTTATTTTTATTAGACATGGGCACTGTCATAACTGCTGCAGGTAGCAGGCTGTTCACACAACCTATGGACCCTCATATACTTCATTTTACTGACCCTTTGATTTAACTAGAGAGGCACCTGAGTCAAAGTTTGAATTTGGATTAATCCAAATCCAGACTTCATAAATGTTTAGACTGGGAATCAGGTTTGGGCCATTACAAATTTAGACCCAATCTGCAAAGTCTGGATCCAAACTTTCACAAAGTTCATGTGCTTTGGAGCTAGTTTACTGGTTCAGCTCCATCTCTAGCTTAAGGAAGGGCTTTTTGGTGCATTTTGGCAGTCCGAACCCAGAATGTCCCTGCTGGTATTTCTATATTTATCAATCCCAGACACCTTGGCAAGGGCAGTGTAGTAGTATAATACTGAAGCACATGGAAAGTGATATGCTATTTGGAGGGAGAAATCCTCTTTGATAGCACTAGTTTTAAAACAAATAAAAATAAAATGTGAGATGTTAAAAACGGTTTGACAGAATTTAAAGTAGCTTAGAAAATGGACGTACCAATCATCAGAACTATATTTGTCCTGGTATTTCCCTTTCTTCAAATTGCCTGTAACAGGGCAGGCTAGGATCCCTGTCAGTTATAGCATAGCAGAGATTTGTTTCAAAAATTGTTTCCTGAAATGAGTTTTCCTGGAATCGAGATTTTCTGGCTGAGATAGCACATGACAGCATGTTGTTTCAAGGCTCCTGGGTCAGTTTGTGTAACAACATGAAAGTCAACCCCCAACAAGAGGCTTCATAAATTGAAACCCGGCAGATCTCTAAATTTGTGTACTGTGTTCTGCCACTTTGCTCACCAGACTTGAAACTAGAATTTTGGATGCAATTAAAATTTTTTTTAGAGATTCCTTTCTGCTAGAAGGAAAAGGAGAAGAGAGAAATGGGAAAGGTGTTGGAGGATTTTCTTCAGTGACCACACCCCTCTTAGAGCACACACAATCAAAAAAATCTAATCTTAAACATTTAGAAAAAATGATAAAGTGAGAGTCCCTATTAGCTCAATTTCAAATTCTACACTGCAACAGATCAATGGTCCATTTTATCCAGCTTCCTGTCTCTTGACAGTTGCCAGGGTTGGATGCTTGAGGAGGAACATGTATACAAGTCCATGCCACCCGCATGGTACCTGTCTGTTCTCTCTTTTGATGCCGGGGTGTTGTGATACTTGGGCCTACACATTTACCCTAATTGTAAGATCAGCTGTAAACAGTGAGTCAAAGTTCATAAACTATCACAATGACCTGTTACATAAAATTGTTTAAGAATTTTGTCAAAAAGAAACAGAAAGACAGAATTAATTTAAACAGAAAGGGTTTTACTGACACCACCCAAGGAGTATTAAGATTATGACTGATAAACAAGAGGAGTAGAGGACCGGAAATCAATTAACCAAACTTGGTGTGTTGAAAATTAGGCCTTTTGGTGGACAAAATAATGAGAGGATGTACTATTCTGTCCAACTCTCCCTTTTGGGGTTCTTAAAATGAAAAGACTGGGGGAAACTTAGCAGAACAAGCAGATGCCTGCCATCAACTACTGCAGCAAGCTTTATCATCATGGATGCCATCCCCGAAATCTCCTGGAACGCTGGACCTTCTTTGTCCTAATCCTGAGTGATGTCCTGGCCAGACTGGGCTAAATAGAGGTTCCCATATGACGTTGCTTCCGCCTCCCAGTTCTGGCTAAATCCCAAACACCACCTGGGATGTGAGACTTTGTCTCCCCCTGCACCATGAATCCTTTTCCTTCCCTACCTTATTTCTTTTCTTTTCTTTTCTTTTCTTTTCTTTTCTTCTCCTCTCTCTCTCTCTCTCTCTCTCTCCTTTTGTCTTCTGTTTAATAAGAGCCTTGCTTATCTGTCCAAGACTGCATATTTGCAACACTGCTGTGAGCCTATGACCAGAGAGGCAGCTAGAAGCAATCCCCTAAACAGCCTGATGCTGGTTACCAGGTTGCCAGGTCTTGGAATGGCTGATAAGACCATGTGCCGTGCCTGTTTTTTCCCCAGCAGCGAGATTGCAAGTGAAAGTCAACACCAGAGACAGAAATTGCGTTTTCTATCTTTGCTATTGATTTCATTCTCCCTTTGCATGTGTTTGTCATGTTTTGTCTTCTAATGGGATACAACAATAACTCCAGCCCATTTCAACTTCTTCTCTTTTCCCCGAAAAGGACAGTTATTGCCATCTTTGGTGCCATTTAAGAGATTGTCAAAAAGGGTCCTCCCCCCACTTTAAAAGCTCTCTCCAGTGAAAGGGAATGGGAACAAGGGATGTTGCCAAAATGAAAACCTTACTTAATACTTTATATTTCTAATGCTTTAACTGTTTTTCCTTCTTTTTCTGTATCTTTAATGAAAGGTTTAAATAATTTTTAATGGTGTTTGTCATGGTACTAAGCAGGCTGAGGTATCTATATACCAAACTCCAAATCTTGATTAAAACTGCTTAACGTTGGACAGTGACTGAGTCATGGTAACACATTTGACTCTTTGGGTCCATATAGTCCATCTAAATTAATATAATGGGAAAATTTCTCTTTGACCCCAGCTGCTGATCAGTTTATGTCCTGGAGAAGGAAGACAACTACCCTTTATAATTATAATATAGGGTCTAATCCTACATTATTTGCTCAGGCAGACGTCTCTTAGTCTTGCCTGAGTACGCACTACAAAATTAGGCTGTTGTTCTCGTTCAGGGGTCGGCAACCTTTCAGAAGTGGTGTGCCGAGTCTTCATTTATTCACTCTGATTTAAGGTTTCCCGTGCCAGTCATACATTTTAATGTTTTTAGAAGGTCTCTTTCTCTAAGTCTATAATATATAACTAAACTATTGTTGTATGTAAAGTAAATAAGGTTTTTAAAATGTTTAAGAAGCTTCATTTAAAATTAAATTAAAATGCGGAGTCCCCCGGACCAGTGGCCAGGACCCGGGCAGTGTGAGTGCCACTGAAAATCAGCTCACGTGCCGCCTTCGGCACCCGTGCCATAGGTTGCCTACCCCTGTTCTAGTTGGTGACAGGTTTCAGAGTGGTAGCTGTGTTAGTGTGTATCCGGAAAAACAACGAGGAGTCTTTGTGGCACCTTAGAGACTAACAAAAAAGTAATTTTCCCTCTGTTGATATTCACCCCTTCTTGTCAACTGTTGGGAATAGGCCACATCCACCCTGTTTGAATTAGCCTCGTTAGCAGTGACCCCCCCACTTGATAAGGCAACTCCCATCTTTTCATGTGCTGTATATTTATACCTGCCTGCTGTATTTTTCACTCCATGCATCTGATGAAGTGGGTTCTAGCCCACGAAAGCTTATGCCCAAATAAATGTGTTAGTCTCTAAGGTGCCACAAAGACTCCTCGTTGTTTGTTCTACTTGGTGTAATTGAAGGTATTATTCACCTGCCTAATCCTTAAAAAAACAACCCTACTGAGTTACTTTCCCAATCAGGGGGTTTAACTTTGCTCTCAGCTACCCCAGTGTAACCTTTTTGGTGCAAACAGGATTGCAAGGGTGGAGCAAAGCAGAAACTGGCTCAGTGAGGCCTGCAATCGCCAAGCCACCCCGGAGTGGCAGAAGCTGCACAGCTGTGGGTAATAACTGGGCTGTGCACACACCTGTTTTCATGTTTATTTTTAAAACTTCTGCACTCCATCTTTGGCCAACATCCTGACAGAGACTCGTTTGTCTGGGTCCAATCTCACGGAACTCAGTGGGCAGTGAGTGAGGGCACTTCCCGAACAAGATTGGCCTAGGGCAACTAATGTACTGAAGCAAAGGGTAAACTGTGTGAGTCTAGTCCAAACAACTTGTGCCCCAGAGCGCCCACGTCTTTTCACATTGCCGTATATGTCAGAGGGCAGCTGCATATCACTTCTCAACTCTCACAAAGGAGAGGAAAGATCAAATCATTTTTTGTAGGCGTAATAGCTTTTGGTGCGATAGCAATAGCCTCTGTGAGGCTATTGTACACTTGCAACTAATGGTGTTTGTGATTGATTAGACATTTGCACCAGCATTTAATCCACTTCAGCAGCTGTTTATTGCCGTGTGTCCTGCACAATAATAGAGACTATTGCTTAGCTATACCCAGTGAATGACAGTTTGCTGCAGCTGTACTTCTCAGAGTTCTTCTCAGCCTCCTGAATTTTTATCAGCAGCTTATTCTACTTCATCTCACAGATCAGTGAGATGGGCAAGCGAAAAAGGGGGATAACTAGAGAAGATAGATATTAAATACCTTATAGGTCAGCACAGCATAGCTACATGTATTGACTTAAGATGAATAGCAAGGCTGTTACTATCCGATCTCTCTCTACGTACTCTTGTGAGGCAGAGAGGAAAGGAGGAAAAATTCTAAACAACCAAAAGTGAACATACAGACAGATAAAGTTTGGCTCAAGAAAAAGAACTGAATTAGATAATAATTATGGAAACTACAGGTCAGCTCATCAGCTGGTGTAAATCAGCACAGCTCCATTGACTTCAATGGCAACTTCAGTGTAGCTATGCCAATGTATAGCTGCTGAGGATCTGGCTCATACATAGCTGTCTATCTAGGAGTTTGTACCTTGTCTATCATAATAGTATCTGAGCACCTACATGGGAATATGAGGAACTATGTTTTAAGAATAATGATGATGTGATATCATAGAAGTTAGCAATGGAGAAGAACCACTTTCTACCATCAATTCCATTCCCCCTGAAAACGCAGGATATACTTTCTCCTCATTACTGGACATGTCATTTATTATACTGATACTACACATGGTCTTAGCCCAAATCTATAGCAACACTTAAAGGTTCGTTTAATAATATATGGCTTGATTTTAGGTGAACAAATATGTGCAAGAAATGTATGTGCATTTCAATGTACAATTATTGTGACTGCATGCCTAAATGATAAGCTGGATGCATAACTGGCCATTAGTGCATGCAAATATTCAATGTCAGCTCATAATCATGGCTATCATGTGTCCAAATTAGGCCTCCAGGTTTCATTAATAAAGTCTGATTATTAAATCATCTGAGGTCAAATGTTAGATAGGCTCTTCAGCTTCGCACAGTGCCTTACAAAAGGAATTATAAATGAACTTGTAAAGTACCATTAGCAAAAATGATTCTCTCTCTCAGCTGCTTCATCTGCAGCCAGGTGGAGGAGAAAGGATTCCTGAGACATGTCACAGATTAATCAGCAAAAAATGACTCGATTTCAGAGTGTGGCCTGGTACCTTAGTCAGTGTGGAAGATATTTTGTCTGAGGTGTCACCCATACAGAGTTCTTTTCAAAAATGGATACTGGGTTTAACAAAGAAAATCCCCAGTGAGAAGAAGAGATGGATGAAATGTGAGTTATAGGGAAGGTTCCAGCCCAAAAGGTTGTACTGAAGCAGGCCAGGCAATGTGCTGCAGTCCCAGCAATCTGTATTAAGGTGTTAGTGTCACTCTTGGGAACTCAGAGCACTAGCTCTAAACAGCACTTGCGTCAGAGAGAGCTCACTGGAGTAGTGACTTTAATTTTGGAAAGACAGGGAGAGACTTATGGAAACCAGGGAAGCAATTCCACGTCTGAGCAGAACAGCTTTGCTTTACGCAGAAACAAAAGTAATGGTGTATGGGTGGGGTAGTTCAGATCCTTTAGGGCCCCAAAGGGGAGCCCACATACACCCCCCACGGTCCTTAATAACAGTCAGCATTGGCAGCTACTTACTAGGTGTGCCAATGACAGGGAGGCACTTCTGGAAGGAAGACATTCAGAACTGCACAGCCCGTGCTTCGAAAGACAGGTAGAGCAGGCAAACTATCCCATCACCTCCTGACATCCACAGGGGCAGGCCTACCTGAAATCCATTTAACCAGTTGAGATCAGCTCTAACCTGTTAAATAGAATGTAGGATTAGTGTTTAATAACAGGTGTTCCCAACCGCAGTGCCGATGGAGCATTTCTTGTTGAGAGTTTGGCCATAATTGTTGCAACTCTTCACCCACATAGTAGGGGATTATTGCAAGTTATTTTATGGGGAGGGCTCTGATGTTCTGGAATAATTTAGTAACAGAGTGAGTGAGAAACTGGGACAGCAAAAACAATTAAGAAAAAAGGCAGCTTGTATATGTAGTCAGAGCAGGGAAATATCTATGGGCTAGATTCCAAGAATGTAAGAGCTGCCATACTGGGTTAGACCATGGTCTATCTTTCCCAGTATCCTGTTTCTGACACTGGTCTGAACCAGAGTTTCAGGGGGAGTTATGACTACCAGAAACTGGGAAGGGAAGATGGAGTGATTTGGCAGTCAGCGATTTAGGGTTGCCCTGAGCATGGCATTGTGTCCCTGACCATCTTGGCTATAGCCATTGATGGACCTATCCTCCATCAATGTATCCAGTTCTGTTTTGAACCCAGCTATACTTTTGGGCATCACAACATCCCATGGTAATGAGTAAGGTTAAGATTTTGTCATGGTTATTTTTAATAAAAGTCAGGGACAGGTCACGAGCAATAAACAAAAATTCACGGAAGCCCATGACCTGTTCCTGACTTTTACTAAAACTAACTAGGACAAAATGGGGCTGACGGGGGATGAGAGCCCAAGCCCTGCTGCAGCACAGGAGGGGGGATCCAGCACCTGCCACTGACAGCTCCAGTTCTGTTCGCCCCATCTCAAAAAGTATCTAGTGGGACTGGAAAAGGTTCAGAGAAAGGCAACAAAGATGATCAAGGGTTCGATTAAGGCTGTTCACCTTAAAAAAGAGGCGACTAAGGGGGAATATGCTAGAGGTCTATAAAATCATGAACGGTGTGGAGAAAGTGAATAGAGAAGTATTATTAACCCTTCACGCAATAGAAAAACCAGAGGTCGCCCAATTAAATTAATAGGCAGCAAGTTTAATAAAAACAAGAGGAAGAATCACACAATGCAGAACTAACCTGTGGAACTCATTACTAAGGATAAGATTATGTCACGGAAGTCATGGATTCCGTGACTTCCAGAGACCTCCAGGACATTTTCCGCTTTAGTCCTGGGGAGGTGGGGCTGGAGCTGTCATCCGACGGGGGCCCTGGAGCTCCAACCCACCGCAGGCTCTCAGTCGCCATGGGTGGTGGGGAAACCTGGAGCTCCAAGCCACTATGGAAAGCGGGGGCCTGCCCAGCTCTCAGTCACTGCCCATGGAGGGGGCCCCCCACAGTTCCCTGTCACCAGCCCTGGAGCTCTGGCAGGGGGCCCTTGCAGTTCCCAGCCACTTGGGAGCCAGTATGTCAGCGGTCAATGCTCTCTACTTAGGCTTCCAACCCACACGCTAACCCTAAGGTTCTAGTACACTGGCTCTGGTAGAGTTAACTTGGCAAAAGGCAGCTTTCAGAAGTTGCTGCAGACAGAGTCCGATCCTCAGGATATGATGAGGCCATGAGAGTTTGCCCTGACTATATATTCGGGGTTTAGACCAAGGAGAAACCCGGTGGTGGAAGGTATCAGCATCTCTGTGGCGAGAAAATTGAAAGTATTCACAAACAAGTTAAGGTAATTTTAGATCATTGTTTTAATCTCTGGCTCATAATTTATTTCTTTTGATCATCTCTATGGTTTTGCCTCAGATCATCCCAAGCATTTTTCATTCCTTGCGCGTAAAAAATGCTTGATGATGTCTGTTTCCAAAGCAGTTTTTCCTATTTAATTTAATTGTCTCAGGAGCTCACAGTTTATTATACCGTCAGTGACAGGTTTACAATGGCTCCAGTGGCTCCATGGAGCCGGGCCCATGCTCAGAAGGGCCCCCGGCCTGCTCCGCTTGCACTGCGCCCCGAGACCCCGCTGGCTCCCCCTGCCCACCACTTGCTCCTCTTGGCCTGCCCGCCGACTGGCCGAGGGCTCCTCTCCGCCCCCTGGCCAGACCCCAGTGCACCTCTGGCTCTGGGCAGTCTCTGCTTCCCACCACCTGTGGGGCCCCACCTGTCTCCCCGGAGCTGAGCCGCCTGGGACTGCTGCAGAAGCCTGGCCAGTCTCATCCAGGTGTGTGAGGGGGGAGGGGCTTGGCTGGGCCCCTCCAGGCAAGTGCGTCTTGAGGGACCCCGGCCGGGGCAGGTCCTGGCCTGGCTGATCGCGCCACTCCCAAGGGGCCGAAGCGATTCCTGGCCCTGGGACCAGCCCTGCCTGCGCTGCCAGATCAGCCCGGCAGGCACAGTTGCTTCCCAGCAGGGCTGGTGAGTGCGGCCGGGAGGCAGGACTTGGGGGAGTGGGTCTGTGGGGAGCCTGGGGGGGTGCTGGGCTGTGAAGGGGCGGGGAAGATCTGTGTGTGTTGGGGCACTAGGGAGTGGGGGTTCTGTGTAGGGGATGCTGGGCAGTTGTGGTGGGGCTGTGGGCAGGGGTGGTGTTGTGCAGGGTGCTGTGCGTTTGTGGGTGGGTCTTGGGGGTGTGCTGGGAATAGTGGGTCTGGGGGGCCTCTGGCCATAGGGAGTCGGGGGGGTGTTGGACAGGGGGGCTGAGTGGCGTGGCATAGGTCCACCCCCAAGGGGAAGGGGCTTGCTGGCAGCACAGGGCCGGGCAGGCCACTGTGCATCTGGCAACTGCCAGTTTGTAAATAGTGCCCTCGCATTGGGCGGAGCAGGGCCACCCCTGCCATGCCACGCCCCATTGCCTCTGGCTGGCTCCTCGCTCCGGGGACTGACCTCCCCATGCCATGCTCCATTGCCTACATGGGGGCCCACAAATATGTTTGGCACCGGGCCCACAAAAGGTTAATCCGGCCCTGTACCGTAGATGAGATTGAAAACTTGATTTAATATGTTTGTTCTTGAAAAGCAAGATGGGATAAGGAAATAAAATTGCAAAGAAGGAATAAGGAAATGAAGTATATGGCCTAGAATAACAAACAAGATTAAAAGCAATATATGAGCAATAAGGCAAAGGCAAGGGATGGAGTGGGGAAATGTCAATTCTGTTTATTCCATAGCCTAGAGTCTTCCTGGCTCCAAGTTAGTTTCTAATATGGTTTTGTTTTCCAGTCTGCAGTTTATTAGTCCCTTTCTGCTCATTTTTTCAGTGTTCATAAGACACAACACTGTATTTGTACCTCCCCTTCCCCCCACCCATTATATCAACTAGGAATTCTCTGTCATTTTTATTGGATAGACAGTAGATTTAGGTTTTTATACTCTGTCCTCTGACATGAAAATGATAAGCCTCCACTTAGAGTTACCCACTACCTTCACTTTTTACAATGGGAAATTAAACCAAACATTTCACTTTGTGCCTAATGAGGGAATTGGGCATCTCCTCACTGTATCCTCAGGGCTAGATTTGCCACCCTTATCGATGTTGAGCTGAACCTTACTTCATTAATAGCCCTCCTGACTTCAGTCAGGCTCTTGTGGAGTACGTTCTCAGCATCGTTAAGGACGGCAGAATTACAGCAACAGTTATGGCCAATCAACACTACCCCGAGACCACTACCGCACCGACAAATCCCAGCATGGACAAGGCGACCTCGATGTCGCTCGCTGAGGTAAATCCTGGGCGGGAAGGGAGGCACTAGATCCATGCTTTGCTTCGTGCCCATCTCCACTGGTGAGGGCAGAGGGGGCTGAGCTGTGAGATCAGCTTCACCCTTTCAGCATCCTGCTCCCCAAATGCAGGAGCAGGAACAAGCAGGGCCTGTACTCTGGGGACCGCAGAGGCTGCTACTGTGAGCCATGCAAGGTGGCAAGAGGAAGCTTCTTGTCAGGGCCGGCTCCAGGCACCAGCCCAGCAAGCAGGTGCTTGGGGCGGCCCCTGGAAGGGGGCGGCACCTCCGGCTCTTCGGCGGCAATTCGGCGGCGGGTCCCTCAGTCCGTGTCGGAGGGAAGGACCTACAGCCAAATTGCCACCGAAAAATGAGGCGGCGGCGTAAGAGTTCCCGATCGCGGCTTTTTTTTTTTTTTTTTTCCTTGTGGCGGCAAAAACTATAGAGCCGGCCCTTCTTCTTGTTCATCCCCATGTGATTGTTCAGGTACCACTCACAATGGAGACATTCTTAAATGAACTGGGACTCATGTGTGTTGCTGCACCTTGCTACTCAGCAACATGCAACGGCAGACAAACTTTCTTTATTTCACATCCTGATTTTTTTCAATATCCAGGCCACATCCCAAGGGGTATCCCATATCCAATTTGCGATATTGGAATAACTTTGTTGTTTGTATTACAGTAGTGCAGGGGTCCCCAATGCGGTGCCCGCAGGTGCCATGGCACCCACCAGGGCGTCTAAGTGCGCCCGCGTACTGGCCGGCAGACGAGCATCCACCGAAATTCCGCCGAGAAGCAGCGTCATCCAGAGGCGTCGCCGCCAAAATGCCGCTGATTTTCAGCGGCATTTCGGCGGTGACGCCTCTGGATGACGCTGCTTCTCAGCAGCGACACCTATTGACGTTGCCACTTGTCGGCAGCATTTCGGTGGATGCTTGTCCGCTGCCACGGTCCTCCATGGCTCGTCGTCTGGCACCCGCCAGACGAAAAAGGTTGGGGACCACTGCAATAGTGCATAGAGGCCTGTAGAGGAGAGGACTCACCCCTGCGGCGCCTCCTGCTGGTGACTCCCGGGAATTAGCTCGTTCCAGCTCCGGAGCGCCCTCATCAGGCCGGTGATCCACCTGTCCTCTGGCCCCCGTGTCCCTCCCTGGATCCCGGTGCCCTTGTATCGGGGGTGCTGCCCCCCCGGCAGTAACCCCTCAGTCTTAGGGTCTCCCCTCCCCGGGGAACCCCCACCCACTATTCCCACCTCGCCTCAGTATAAGGCTACTGCCAGTCATCGTTTAGCCCCATGCCCTGGGGCAGATGCAGTATCAGCCTACTCATCACTGGCAAGGTTGGGTTTGGACCTGCTGCCTTGGCTTACCCTTGGGCTGCCCTCTGCAACCCCCAGTACCTTTTGGCCCAATGCTAGGCCGCAGCCTGGGGCTTTCCAGGATGGAGCTCCCTGGCTCCTCTGCCTTTCCCCAGCCCTGCTCCACTCAGGTACCCTGTCTCTAGCTCCCTGCAGCCAGGCCCTTCTCTCTCTGAATGCAGAGAGAGATTGCTTCTGGGCCTCTGGCTCACAGCCTTTTATAGGGACCAGCGGGGCCTGACTGGGGCATAGCCCAGCTGTGGCTACTTCCCCAATCAGCCTAGCTTTTCCCTGCCACAGCCCTCTCCCTGGCTGTTTTAAGCCCTTCAGGGCAGGAGCGGGTCACCACCCTGCTACAAGGCCCATACCCATATGGTGGGCTCCTTTGTGCTGGGATATGGCCATGTACATGTCTGTTTAGCCTGCCCCAGGGAGCTTACAGGCTAAACAGACAAGACTGACAAACAGTTGGTGGGAAACAGGAAAAATCACTTCCCCCAAGGCACGAAGCAAGCCCCTGCAGAATTGGGAATAGAACCAGGAATAAAATATGGCCTTGATGCAGAAATTACTAGGTGAGGTTCTTTGACCTGTGTTAGCAGGAGGGCAGGCCAGATAATCATAAAGCTTTAACGCCACCACTCGACTTTAGCCATAAACCCTGGGTAAGTTGTTCCAGGGCAGGTGTGAGGTACTGAGAATGAGTGCTGTGAACATTCTGCCGCCCCTAGAGAAACATGTGACAGCAGCTTTGACTCATGTGCTTTGTGATTGTACACGATTCAGTCTCATTGTGATACACGGCCTGTTACTTTTAGAGAACCTGTTAACACACGAGCAATCCCCAAAATACTTTTGCAGATATCGTTTAATCATTTCTTGTCTCTTCGATTGGCTCAGTTATTTAATTTACCTCCGTGAAGTTTCATTTTCATTTTAATTTCCCCAAGGTTCTCTTTTTTATTGTCTATATTTCAGCTTGTGCGATCAAGCCTAACTGAGGTTCGTTCTGGACTGAGCACTAGATGCTGATCCATGTGAATACTGGTCTAAATCACCATTGATTTTTTTCCCCCTTTGGATTCCTCATTTAAAGAATAATATTTTATTATTACAGCAGGTTATGTGAAGATAGCATTTCTTGTTATTTGAATGTGCAGGTTGGATAGAGACAGACCTATAAATGCAACAACCTAAGGTCTAAGCACAAAAAATGCGTGTGCATTTGTGTGACTGACGATTGGAATTGCATGCACAAGTGGACAACGGGATTTCTAAATCTAATTTGTGCATAGAGTTGCAGCTCACAAATGCACACACGGTCAATTCTGCCGCAAGAGGGAAAGAAGAAGGAAGCACAGGACTTACAACCCTATCAGAATGTGTGGTGGCTTTGGTTAATAGTGTCTTGAGGGCACACCTTGAATAATTCCAAAAGGCAGAGAACAGATTTCCCTAACCTGGTGCCCCTGAGACAGACTGGATAGAACTAAGCCCCATGGAAGCAAGATCTTACCAGGCCATCAAAGCAGAACAAGAGCAGTTATCTTTTCAAGCATTGATTATTTTCCTTTAGTGATGCTGATGAGAAACGTAATGCATGAGTGAGTGCTGTACAAAAGCATCATACAGAATTTCATTCTGCTGGTCGGGCCCTTTTGACATTTTATTTCTGTTCTGTTGATTTTCTTCTATCCATTGTATTGCAACGTCAGTCTATTAAATAGATATAAAGTAGATTGTGCACAAAAGTGCCCAAGGCTCCTCTCAGATCATCTAGACCAGAGGTTCCCAAACTTTTCTTATTGCTGTCCTCATCCCCCGTTCCAAACGTATCAGCTGCCTGCATACCCCTACCCTTCTCATCACTGATACTTTGTGTTTTCTTAACACTACCTGTCTTCTCTTTCTTCTTTGTATGGCTGATGGAAATGTAGATCAGCAATTACTTGTCTTTAGCCATCTGTTCATATTTTACTGTTACGTACAGATATGGTTATAATGCAACATATACAACCTGTAGCCTTTTATTCTGTTATGTTAATTATACTGCAGTGGGTTCAGCTCTGGTGGCTATAGTCTCAAGTTCAACAGAGTTATCTCTGTTTGTTCTGGACCTAGAGTCCATAGGAAAACATGAAACCATAGGCAGATAACACACAATTACAAGAGCATCTATCTTTTAGCAATTTTATTAAGGTTACCAACAAAGTTATAAATGTCACAGCATACACAATTCCTAAAGATAAGTACCATGTACCAATTATACCTACAGACATACTCACATCCTCCTAGATGGTGTTAGAGTCTGTTGGCCCTCTCATGGTTTGATCATCAATACAGAAGTGGTTCCTGCTGGAGTTTCCCATAGGAAGTTCAATTTTCCTGCTCTGGGAACCCTTTTTTATACTGTGATTCTGTCTATGCCTACTTTCTGCGCATGTACATGAAAGTGTCAACCCTCTCTTTCTTATTGGTCGGTGTCTCCGAGAAACACAAGGGACCACAAATTCTATAGGCTGTGTAGGTTCTCATTAACATTGATGTACCACTTTTATCTTGCAGTTAAGGCTCATGTTGGAGACAATATTTGTTGTTACAGGATTGTATAATTTAAATGTAATCTTCCCAGCTATACCTTCGCAATATTACCATTTGGTACCTCTTTTCCCATAATCTTTTGGGTTATTTCTCTGCCATTGACCTACGCCATCATTTCTTGTCTCCAAGGCCCAAACTAGCTAAGCTAAAGTCTTGCAGGCCTCAGCTTACAGGTTCTTGCATTTCAGCTTGTCTTACTCATGTCTACTACTGTACTTTGTTCCTCTAAATTAGTGGTGGGCAACCTGCGGCCCACGCCACTTCCCGCAGCTCCCATTGGTTGGGACCGGCAAACCGCGGCCACTGGGAGCTACGGGCGGCTGTGCCTGTGGACGGTCAATGTAAACAAACTGTCTCATGGCCCACCAGCGGATTATCCTGCTGGTGGGCCGCGTGCGGTCCACGGGCTGCAGGTTGCCCACCACTGCTCTAAAGACTGATCAATCTTATACCTTTATAATCCTACAAATCAACTCTAATTACCATACAATGTATATACATGGTATAACATATTGATTAATCATAACATCACACAGTAAATGGATACTAAACAAAAATCACTGGCTACAAACCGACCCTCCCCCTGAGTTCTGAGCTCAGTTAGACTGGACACTTGCTGGGCAACTGAACCCACACTGTGCTGTGATTGGAGGTGAGGGCTTTGTATGTCAGCATCTCTATGGGCATGGCTACCCTTGCAGATGTAGAGCGCTTTAGTTAAACCAGCCTTCATAGAGCGCAGTAGGGAAAGCGCTGCAGTCTGTCCACACTGACAGCTGCAAGTGCACTGGCGTGGCCACATTAGTAGCTCTTGCAACGGCCACAGAGAACGGTGCATTATGGGCAGCTATCCCAGCATGCAAGTGGCTGCAACGTGCTTTTCAAAGGAGGGGGGTGGGGTGGAGTGTGACAGGGAGTATGTGGTGTGTATGTGGGGGGAGAGAGAGTGGGTTTTTGGGGGGCTGAGAGCATGTTAGCATGCTGTCTTGTAAGTTCAGACAGCAACAGATCCCCCTCCCCCCTTCCGCCTTTCTCTCTCACACACAGCGTTCCACAGTAATGGTTGCTTTGTCTCGGAGCAGATAAGCATNGCCCCCCCCCCCCCCCCATGTGTCCCGATATTTTATTCCCCTCATCTGGTCACCCTACTTTCAAAGGGCATAACCTCATGCCTGCAATGATTCCAAAACAATGACAAGAGTGGCCACTTGACTTAAGGGGATTATGGGACGTTTCCAGAGGCTGATCAGAGCGCAGTAATGCAACACCTCGTTCACACTGACACCCAGGCATTTCAGCTAATGTGCACCAAGTGTTAATCTTCTCGCCAAGGTGGAGTACCAGGAGCGCTCTAGCCCTGGGGTCAGAGCGCTCTACGTGCCTTGCCAGTGTGGACGGGTAGTGAGCTAGGGCGCCCGGGGCTGCTTTAATGCGCTCTAAGTTGCAAGTGCAGCCAAGCCCTAAGTATCTGTGTTCTCACTGGTACATCTTGAAGTAAACTGACTACTGTATTTTATATAACAAATTCCCACAGAGTTTTAAAGCTTCGTCTGAGTAGCCTATTATGAAAATGCAATAAATAAAATAATAAATAAAATCCACCATTACACAATTTCTCCTGCTTACTCCCTGTGGGTAGCTTACACCAGTTTGGGATCCCTTGATCTAGACTATGTCATACAACCCATCTTCATCAGAACTTTGTTATAATTGACATCAGTGGTATTTACTACACTTAAAGCTGAATTGTGACTCAACACACTAGGGTTTATTACTGAAGCCTAAAAGAAAACAACAATAGGATGTGTGGCATAGCTCAGTTATTGTTGGAACAGCCCTCGTTTTGAGCATTTCCTGACTTTTGAGTACTCAATATTTCAGCATTAACTCGAGTTATTTGCATTTAATTTGAAATTGTTTAAATTAACCTGTTGTTTCTCTGAGTAGCCAGTGATTATAGGATTTCCCTCACTCCCTCCACACGTTTCTGTCTTGGTTTGTGGAGGAATTCCCATTAGAATCCAGTACCATATCTGATGAAGTAGGAATTTTGGTAATATTTTTATGATTCTTAAGTGTGCCTCAGTTTCCCTCTGTGCTTTGCATTGCTATGTACGGAGCGTAAAGGGTTAAAAGCTGCTCGTGGGGCAGAGCAGGGGACATTAAGTGTTGTGTCACCTAATGGTCTGGGGTGATCTGAATGAGTCATTAAAGGACTGGCTGAAATTGATCCATGTCAATGGAGGGTTCTGAAAGCCAATGGCAACCCAAATGGCCAGGACATTCACACCTAGCCCCTGACAGACAAGAGGAAGGAGATTTCCCCCTCTAGTTCCCCTAAACACACCGTCACCTCTCTGCCGGGAAGCAGTGCAAAGGCCCTAGCTGGAGAACAAAGAGGAACGGTTTCGGGTGCTCTGGGGCAGAGACCAGATGTTGTGGATCTGTGACACCAGAGATCAAGTGATTGTTTATGCTCTTTTCTAATGCTCTGGCACTTCTCTTTTGGGAGGGAGAGATGGAGATTGAAATTGAGTCGCTCCCTAGGGATGCGCCAGTAGCAAGGACTTGGTTGCAGCAGATTACCAAGTAGCATGTGGATGCTCTAGGGTTACTCCCCCACCAACTAGCTAGCCCCATAATTCCAAGCACTCTTCTCTGATCTTCCCACTGATCCACCCTCTTTTGTTGCAAGGTTCATTATTAAAACTAGAGAAGAGCCAAAGCACAAATTCTGAATACAAACACTTGTGGGGAAATCTGGATCCAAATATTGATCAGAACACTGTAGCTTGGACTCATCTCTAAGTAACATCTGAGCATGTCATTTCTGTGGTCATTCCTTCGGTCGTTTCTCCAATCCACACTAAGCAACCCCACCAAAAAAAGTGTGTGAGTGATCACACTGTATGTTCTGTGGGTACAAGATTGTGGGCCTGCTTTTCCTCTCACACGCTCCAAAGCAAGGCAGACATAACTCCAGTGAAGTCAATGGAGTTACGGAAGTGTAAAAGAAATCAGTCAGGCTCAGTGTACATAGTGAATTTGGGCAGCTAGTTAGGAGAACCACGTCAACAAAATTGACGTGCACCTGTATGCCCAGCAACCAGCAGGAAAATACACTGCATTTTCACTGTTCTATTCAAGCCAACATGCTGCACTATTAACACTGTAATATATAAATAATGCTTTCTTATTTAGCAGCCTTGTTAACCTCCAGAGGCCAACTAACACTCCTCCTTTGTTACATTATTAAGTCTGTCACTCATTACTAGAGCTATTTGAGTTTATTGTAGCTCTGACCTAGAGCCCATTAAATGTCAAAAAACACATTTGCATAATGTTAATTTGCACTGCAGCACAGGCCAACAAAAAGTTGGAAGATTCAAAGTTAAGGCTGCTGCTCCATTAGTAACTCTCACCAGTATGGAAACAGCCCTTTGGCAAGAATTACAGCTGTTGGGCCTAATCCTCCACTGCCTTGTACAAATGTAAATGACTAGGCAAGATGTAAAGTGAGTGGAATCAGGCCCAGAGTATTTACCTTAACCTTTAGGACACTGGTGAGGTATCAGATTGGCCTGGGTGTGATTGCAGCTGCTCAGGGACTTTATGGCCAGGGAAGGTCTGTGGTTGACTGGAGGCTACATGGACTAGGTTCAGATGCCCAGGCAGAGCCAGTCTCACCTCACTCCTCCCTGGCCTGCTTTGCCTTGCTTTCATGTGATGCTGGGTCCTGTCCCAAACTCTCACCAGTAAACAGAGGGTGAGTGGCTAAGAATAGGGGCAGCAACAAGGTGTAGGTTGCAGCTCAGAAGTGGCTTCAGGTTCAAGGAGCTGAAGACAGCCAAAGCGAATGGGAAGCAGTAGTCTCTCCACCACTTGGAGAGGGGGGCTGTTTCAGTGGTCTGGAGTGGGACTCATTTTAAAATGGGCTGAAAGAGAGAAGAGAAAGAAGGGTGAGGAGGCAGGGATGATGGAGGAGACAGACAAGAGCCACGCACTCTGAGCTCCCATTCCTCTCCTAAGGACTTCTAAGGCATCCACGTGGCTTTAAGATTTAGGGAAGAAACTGCTTGTGCAGAATTCAGGTCCCGGCGTGCGACATTCCATGCTGATCTCAGGGTTCTGCTCAGAGCAAGATGGGGCAGCGTATGCTTGCAGCTGTAGTCTCTGTGGGCCCAAACGCTGCCTTGGAAACGAGGCTGGCTTTAACTCTCTTGCATTCTATGTATACGTGGTTCAGGTCACAGAGCCATTTCAATCTGCTAAGGCTCAGTTGGGCAAAGTTTGTGCATCACTGTTTTAAATAGTCAACTAAGCTGGTCTATTGGGCCAAATTCTGATCAACTGTATGTGACTGGAATCCAATTCTTTGTATTTTTCTTTTCAAATACACTATTGGAAGTGGAGACTTGTACAGTGATTTCCATTGAAATGTTAACATCTGCCTTCTCATGCTCTGAGAAATAGTATAGTATTACTTATTCAAAGTACAGATAAAGAGTATATTGTCTCACATACCACTGTGTAGGACAGGGGTCTCAAACTCAAATGACCTCGAGGGCCACATGAGGACTAGTACATTGGGCCGAGGGCCGCATTTACTGACACCTCCCCCCCCGCCGCCCTCGGCCCCGCCCCCACTCCACCCCTTCCATGAGGCCCCGCCCCTGCCCCGCCTCTTCCCACCCCTTCCCTGCCCCCATTCCAACCCCTTCCCCAAAATCCCCACCCCAACTCTGCCCCCTCCCTGCCCCCAGGGGGCACAGGAGGGGTGTGGGGTGAGGTGGGGGCTCAGAGCAGGGGGTCAGGGTGTGGCGGGGGTTCAGGGCAGGGGGTCGGGTGCAGCAGGGGGCTCAGGGCAGGGGTGTGGCGTGTGTTCAGGGCAGGGGGTCGGGATGCAGGAGGAGTGCGGGGGGCGGGCTCCGGCCCGACCCGCACCGGGGGCAGGGCAGGCTCCCTGCTTGCCTGCTTGCCTTGCCGCCGTGTCGCACCAGGAAGCAGCTGGAACCTGGGGGAGGAGGGGCGCAGGGGGGTGTGTGGCTGTTGCTTCAGGCACCGCCCCCAGCAGTTCCCATTGGCTGGGAATGGGGAACTGTGGCCAATGGGAGCTGCTGGGGGCGGTGCCTGAAGCAACAGCCACACACCCCCCTGCGCTCCTCCTCCCCCCGGTTCCAGCTGCTTCCTGGTGCGACGCGGCGGCAGGGGAGGCAGGCAAGCAGGGAGCCTGCCCTGCCCCCGGTGCTGGTCGGCCAGGTAAACGTGGGGGGGGGGGCGCCGGGAGGAGCTCGCGGGCCGCATGCGATAGCCCTGCGGGCTGCATGCGGCCCACGGGCCACGTGTTTGAGACCCCTAGTGTAAGACCTGCTAGTAAATATTAGGGTTGGCCAAAATTTTCCCTTGAAACTGCTTTTCAACATAAAAATTGGGGTATCAATTTGTGTGTGTGTGTGTGTGTGTGTGTGTGTGTGTGTGTGTGTGTGTGAGAAAAGTGTCCACTTTTATCCAAAATTTCAATTTTTTGTCAAAAAAATTGAATTTTGATTTGGATATGCTCTCACAGTGCCTCATGGGAGTTGTAGTTTGTCTGTCTCATATCCCCAATTCTTCTGTATGGGTCAGGGTTCTTAGCTGGACTACATCTCCCATGATGCACAATGGCCGGGACTCCCATGGTGCACTGCCTCCTTTCTCCAAGCAGGGAAACCTGATGCATCAGGGAAGACGTAGACCAGGGGTAGGCAACCTATGGCACGGGTGCCGAAGGTGGCACACAAGCTGATTTTCAGTGGCACTCACACTGCCTGGGTCCTGGCCACCAGTCCGGGGGGCTTTGCATTTTAATTTAATTTTAAATGAAGCTTCTTAAACATTTTGAAACCTTATTTACTTTACATACAATAGTTTAGTTATAAAGTATAGACTTACAGAAAGAGACCTTCTAAAAACGTTAAAATGTATTACTGCCACGGGAAAACTTAAATTAGAGTGAATAAATGAAGACTCGGCACACCACTTCTGAAAGGTTGCCGACCCCTGACGTAGACCAACCAAGGAGCCTGACCAATAGAAGAGAATGAGGCGTACAAACTACAACTCCCATAATAGCATTTTCAAATAAAAATATTTTGGTTTTTGGCCAAGATATTTCAGCATTTGACTAATAATAATAATAAAAATCTGCAGGAAAATCTCTATTTTCTGACCTTGGTTTATACACCCACCAGAGTCACATATTAATGTGTCTTATCTTTGTTCAAACTTGTTTTTACATTACTATATTTTTTATGACAGGTTTCAGAGTAATAGCTGTGTTAGTCTGTATCTGCAAAAAGGAATAGGAGTACTTGTGGCACCTTAGAGACTAACAAATTTATTGTAGCATAAGCTTTCGTGGGCTACAGCTCACTTCATCGGATGCATGAAAGGAAAATACAGAAAATACGGAAGGAAGATATATACACACATGAAACAATGGATCTTACCATACACATTATAAGGAGAGTGATCAGTTGTACTTTGTAACTTTTGTAAACTTTGTAACTTTGTCCTCACCCATAACTATTTTACATTTGGGGACAATGTGTACCTTCAAATCAGCGGCACTGCTATGGGTACCCGCATGGCCCCACAGTATGCCAACATTTTTATGGCTGACTTAGAACAACGCTTCCTCAGCTCTCGTCCCCTAACACCCCTACTCTACTTGCGCTACATTGATGACATCTTCATCATCTGGACCCATGGTAAAGAAGCCCTTGAGGAATTCCATCATGATTTCAACAATTTCCACCCCACCATCAACCTCAGCCTGGACCAGTCCACACAAGAGATCCACTTCCTGGACACCACAGTACTAATAAATGATGGCCACATAAACACCACCCTATACCGGAAACCTACTGACCGCTATACTTACCTACATGCCTCCAGCTTTCATCCAGACCACACCACTCGATCCATTGTCTACAGCCAAGCTCTAAGATACAATCGCATTTGCTCCAACCCCTCAGACAGAGACAAACACCTGCAAGATCTCTATCAAGCGTTCTTACAACTACAATATCCACCCGCTGAAGTGAAGAAACAGATTGACAGAGCCAGAAGAGTACCCAGAAGTCACCTACTACAGGACAGGCCTAACAAAGAAAGTAACAGAACGCCACTAGCCATCACCTACAGCCCCCAACTAAAACCTCTCCAGCGCATCATCAAGGATCTACAACCTATCCTGAAGGACGATCCATCACTCTCACAGATCCTGGGAGACAGGCCAGTCCTTGCTTACAGACAGCCCCCAAACCTGAAGCAAATACTCACCAGCAACCACACACCAAACAACAAAAACACTAACCCAGGAACCTATCCTTGCAACAAAGCCCGTTGCCAACTCTGTCCACATATCTATTCAGGGGATACCATCATAGGACCTAATCACATCAGCCACACTATCAGAGGCTCGTTCACCTGCACATCTACCAATGTGATATATGCCATCATGTGCCAGCAATGCCCCTCTGCCACGTACATTGGCCAAACTGGACAGTCTCTACGTAANTATATATATATATATATATATATATATATATACACACAATCTTCCTTCTGTATTTTCCACTGCATGCATCCGATGAAGTGAGCTGTAGCCCACGAAAGCTTATGCTACAATAAATTTGTTAGTCTCTAAGGTGCCACAAGTACTCCTATTCCTTTTTGTATATTTTTTATGTTTTCTTCCCTGAACTCAGTCTTTTGACATGCTCTTCAAAAGAACGCCACTAATTCTCATTGCAAACAGAGAAGAAATGTATTTAACTCAGTAATTATTTTCTACAGAAAACACCTTTATCTTCACCATGCATGTTTTGTATCCTTGCCACAACAAAGGCTGCATATTTAGTGCTCGATGGTAATGCTGCATACTCTCTCATTTCTCTATTAATGTTTTTTTCTTTACAGTTCAGTGAGATCAAAGAGCCAACATCACAGTTGTTGCTCAAACACTGTGCTCATTTTGTGTCTCTGATCCTCCCCTTTCAATTATCTCTCTGCTTTACAGAACTAGTCTCTTGTAATATGTTTTTGGCTGGTTTGTTCGCTGTTTTATTCTCCTGCTGTCCTTATGGACATGGTTATCTTCCCCTTTAATTACACTAATGAAGTGAGACTGAGGAAAAACAAGTGAATATAATTAATGAGCGAGGCAGGGAATCAAATACCATTTACAAAGTAAAAGAAGACAGGAGGTTAATTTCTATATTTATATGAACAATTAAAGTGTGAATATAGTAATGAACTGGCTAGTGTGAGTACCATCACCCATTTCTAGATAGCATCAAAAATGCTCACCTGGATTATACAGGCCCTGAGGCCTGATTTTCAAAACATGCACCCACAATCAGGGCCAAGTTTTCAAAAGGATTCAGCACATGGGATGCCAAGCTTTTTTGAAATTCTGGCCCTTATTTAGGTGCCTGGCAAACAGGGTTCCATCTGCCTGAGATGTCAGAAAAGTTCATTCCACCTGACTTGCTTTCACGAGACATTTTGGGGCCAACAAACTGGCATTTTCCAACAAAATTGTTTCATTGGAAAATTTCTGACCAAGTCTAGCGCTAAGCACTGTTGAAAATCCGGCATCATATAGTTAGCATAGATTTTCCTGTAGCTCAAGTGGTCGTAGAACTGGTCTTTTCGATGAGGAAAATCAGAGTCTTATCCCTGCTTTGGATGGGAAGATGGGAAGGACCATGGGATGACAACTATGCCGTGTTAGGTGGCAACAAATATGTTACAATATTTTGTCATTACGTTGAGCTGTGTAACAAATCTACTTAGCAATGGTGAACCCTCCATCACTGGTGCTCCCCAATGCTTTTGCCAGCACTTCTATTCAATGCCTTAACATTATGATTGGATCAAATCCTGAAGTCCTTAATCAGCATTTATTCCCTGCTTCTTTATTTCTTGTTCACGCAGCTGGGGGCTATTCACAGAGGCTGTTCCTGAATGCAGCCCTTTTGCTGAGCAGCACTAGAGCTTGGGGCTTTTGCAGCAGGTCAATTTCTTGTTGGAGTAAATCAGTGAGGCAGAGTCAAAGAATTTTCTAATGTGATTTGTTTATTTACAAAATATACACCAGTCCTCACTACCTGTAATAGGTGCGGGCAAAACCACTCAAAGGCAAGTCCCTGCTGATGAAACCTCAGCTAAGGCACCAGTGTGTCCTATCACCGAGAAACAGCTCTCTACAACTCGCCAGCATAACACACAGTTTCCTTTTCCTGCTTCAGCTTTACACTGGGAAAAACCCCTAATCCAAGGTCATATGGTCTTCAATGATGATCTGTTTGTGAAGCTGCTCTGCAACACTTAGGAACCTCAGAATAGGTTTGACTGCCCAGCAGACAAAGGAGAATGCTTTATCCTATGCAATCCTCTTACCAACTCCTGTGCACAATTACTGCATGGAGTAACTTTCATTTTTTCTGTGAAGAGTTTCATCCTGAGTGCTTACCCATCAGTGGCTCAGAACTTGCACACCATTCACACCTTTGGCCATAAACTTTAGGGTTTGGCCCTTTATTTAGAGCTGGCTCTGGATTTTGGACAGCTCGAAGTTCCAGGATATAGAAACAGGACCAACTGCAGAATTGATATATTTCACATCAGCCGTATTCTCAAGTCTGATTGCAGGAACATATAAGAAGTATAAAGAAATAGTTGTAGAGAAGTTTAATGGAAAATCAGTTGCATAACAGAAGACACAGCCCTGCAAAAATTCCTCACTAGCTTTCCCAGATGGTAAAGCCTCTTATAATTGTCCACTGCTCCTACTTGTGTAGCTGATTTGGAGTTATTTGGCTCCACTTATAGCTTTTGTTGTCTGTCCAATTATTTTATCTATTTTTACTTATAGTTCTTTAGCTGGAGCCTTAAAAATTAAAAAGTCTTAGATAATTAAACATGTATTGATTGATTGATTGTCCCCAACCTGCTATGAAACCATTGCCTGGAGCATCTTCCTCTTACCAGTTGCCCTAAGGAATGTGACTTGCAGAAACTTTCTAATTGAATTGCATCCTGCAATGAAGCTCAGAATGGAATATTAGAAGCACTGCAGGAGATATCATCATTGACACACCTCAGGTTTGAAAGACCTGGCTCTAAAATTCTGGAGACTGAAAGGGCTGATACAGTGGGTGAAACTGAGTATTGGCAGGTGCAACTGAACTGACATCAGAGTAATTGTCTGCTGGTGCCTGGGCTGACTTTGGCCAATTATTTTTGCTTGCAATTACAGCATTCATGGACGTCAGCTATTACAGTCTGACAATTTTTGAGATGGGCTTAAAGTAAATGGGAAACTATTGAAAAGAGACTCTACATTAAAGGGTTCTGCAATCAATTTGTGTGCCAAGCACTGTGATGGCCTACTGCAGAGACAGTTTTTCAGAGGTGCTAAGTAGCTGCATGATAACTCCTTAGTTAGATTGTCTGGGAGGACTGAACCCAAGCCTTGGGATCTAAGTGCATAAGATTATACTGCTTGAGTAAAAGGATCAGCTGTACTAGGCTGGAAGCAGTAACAAACTCAAACCTCTGCATGTGGTCCAGCCACTAGAGAGAGAAAAATATCCACACTCGTGTACATGGGAATTACACTTGCCGCTTTCATTAGAATGGAGTGCTCAGCACTCCAGAAAAAAAAAATCAGATCCTCAGTGTATACTAGGCCAGCTACTATCGATACTTCAATTTTTTCTGTCTTTCCTGACTTGGGGTATTTGTGGTGTGGTCTAGCTGAGGTACAGACTGGCTGCCAATACTGCATGGCAAGTTAACTAACACAGCCTACACAACCCAGCAGCTCATGATTTTTCTTCAAGTAAAATGATTCAGGCCTTTGCCCAGCACTATAAACTGCCATTCCCCCCCCCATGACCTTTCTTCCTGGCCCTGAGGCAGGGGAAGAAACATTTCCTGTGGCCATGGGGGAGAAGTATGTAGATCTGAATGATGGAAAGATCCAGTCCCTCTGACTGGAAACTGCTGCCTAGTACAGTGCCCCTAAGGCATATCATCACTGTCATACTGCTTTAAGCAGTCCTGCTGTTCTTGTATGCTCCTGTCCATGTCTGTGACTGCTGTGTGCTAGATAAGGAACTTATGTCTTGGCTGCACTGGGTTTTTAACTGCAAACACTTAGCAAAGATGTTCTGCACCAGTGTGAACTGGGGCTTGTACCCACACAGTTTCAAATAGGGTAAGCTGCACTGGCATAAACCATATTTACTTTTGCAGTTGGCACCAGTGCAGCTACACTGGTGACTGGAAACCCAATGCAGATAAGGCCTCATCCTTTTTAGGCCTGAGACATGTTAGTGAAAGAATAGGCAGGTTGCAAACAGCTTCTGCTGTTTCTGGAAAGGAAGCAGAGGCAACCTACAATTCCATCTCTGCTCAATATGTCCAGACTTCCTCTGGGAAAACTTGGGTCTAGTTACGCTGTCATTTCATGGGGGTAGGTAGGGATAGCTTGTTGTTTGGAGTCAAGTGTCTTCCAGGAGCCTAAAGCGCTTTTCTCTTTTAGTGACCAATGCTGAAGTCATTACTCAGGGCTGACAACATAGGACCATATCCTGGTACAGAACACCCAGCTTGAGCAAATGAGCTGTGAACTTGGGACATAGGAGTTGGTGAAGAATGGAAATTCCACCCTCATCCGGCAGTAGCCGGTGCAGAACCACCACTGGGGCCATAGGGGAGAAGTAGAAGATGCTCTGTGCAAGATTCTGTATGTGGGGATTTGAGCTACTGGACCTACTGGTCTTCCTCCCACTCCCCAGCCCGTCACCAGTTCCCCCTCCTGCTTGAAGACCTCGGCAGCTTGCAGGAGAGTGTGCACAAAGCCCCTTAGAGAGGCTCTAGGTTCTCACCCCATGCAGCAGATACACACGATTCCCATTTCATTTTAGGCCTTGTATGCCCATCCTGGAGGCCAGACGATTTCGTTCCAAAGCAGGATTAGATCCTTAGATGGTCCTTTGTACATTTTTAGTTCTCAGAGAACAAGCTGAAGGCCTATTCACCACTTGAGTCCTTCAGAGTTCCCCTAGGCCAGGTCTACACTACAAACTTACATCAGCATAACCCTGTCACTCAGGGGCATGAAAAATCCCTGGGTGATGTAGTTACACCGACTTCACCCCCGGTGTAGACAGCGCTAGGTTGATGGCAGAGCTTCTCCCATCGACAGAGCTCCCGCCTTTCATGCAGGTAGATTAACTACGCCAACAGGAGGAGCTCTCCCATCGGCATAGTAGAGTCTTCGCTAAAGTGCTACAGTGGCACAGCTGTACCAGTGCAGCTGCAGTGCTGTACACGTAGACAAACCCTTAGACCTTGTCTGCACAGGCACATGTTTTCAGTATAACCCAAGGTGCTAATTTAAACCAATGGAGTTCTCAGGCCTGGTCTACACTAGGGGCAGGATCGACCTAAGATACGCAAAGTCGACGTATCTTAGGTCGACTTACCTCGCGTCCTCACAGCGCGGGGTCGACTGCTGCCGCTCCGCTGTCGACTCCGCTTCCGCCTCTCGCCGCGGTGGACTACAGGAGTCTACGGCAGAGTGATTGGGGATCGATTTAGACATACCCTAAGTAAACTCCTCCTCTCCCCCATGTAGATACTTATTCTGCACGAGTGACCTTTTTTCTGTTTAGCTTAAATCTCTTTCCAAACAGCCATATAAAAAAAAAGACCCTCTTATACCAGAATAAGGGCTCGTCTGCAGGAGAAGCTATACTGGTATAAACTAAAGTGTGAATTTTAACTTTTATCGTTCCCAGTGTGGACACTCATCCCGATATAAGAGGGCCATTTTTCATTTAGCTTTTGTTGCTTTGGAAGAAGTTTAAGCTAAACCAAAAAAAGTCATTCTTGTGGCAGAATAAGTGTCCACATAGACCAGGAGTTGGCAACCTCTGGCACCCTGGCGGGCCGGGCCAGTTTGTTTACCTGCTGCATCCGCAGGTTCGGCCGATCGCGGCTCCCACTGGCTGCGGTTCGCCGCTCCGGGCCAATGGGGGCTGCGGGAAACAGCGTGGGGCGAGGGATGTGCTGGCCGCGGCTTCCCGCCGCCCCCATTGGCCTGGAGCGGCGAACCACAGCCAGTGGGAGCCGCGATCGGCCGAACCTGTGGACGCGGCAGGTAAACAAACTGGCCCGGCCCACCAGGGTGCTTACCCTGGTGAGCCACGTGCCAGAGGTTGCCGACCCCTGACATAGACCGTTACACTGACATGACTATCTATTTAATTATACTCTACTGGGGCAGCACAAGAGTAAATGGGGACAGATTTTGCAATGTGGGCAAGTTAGTCACAGGAGGACATTATCTTTTTCATTTCCTGACCTCTGTTTACATTTGCAACCCTCTGATTGTATTAATGTAGGTTTTTGCACTTGATTTCCCCTTTTTTTAAAGATAGGCAAGAGGAAAAATTCTAGCTGTAGCATTGTGACATTGCATAACTGCAGAAGACACACAAAATACTTCATATGACAGCTGTGCAAATAAGAGTGGTAGGGCTTTTAATTAAAACTCAATACAAATATTGTGTGCATAAGGGGCTTTGAGGAGCACAGTGGAAATTAGATGTTTTGAGTCACTTTAATTTATAATAAAAACAAAAACTAAACATGGCAACCATTACTCCTTGAGGATTAGCCACTTTTAAAGTTTGCTGTGTTTTAGTTCTCTATCTGCAAAAATCTTAAATGCTTTTTAAAGTGAAAAATAGAACCAGTTGGAATTTTTCAAAGTAAAAGGTTTTCAACACAAAACCCAATGTTTTTTCCAAAATGAAAGTATGCAAAAACCATTTTCATTTTTTTCAAGTTTTACATTTTTCAACAAAAATGTCTAATTTTCATTTTGGGGTGGGAGGCTGGCCAAAAAACTGTTTTCAAAAATTCAGAATTTCACAACCAGGAAAGATTGTGATTAAAAATATGTACAGAATATTTTGAAAAATTAGGTCTCTTGTGAAAATTAATGGAATGTAACCATCTTTGAAATTAAAAAGAAAAACAAAAAAGAAAACCCCCAGTGTAACAGGGTGCTGGCCAAAAGGCACTGACTCCGCCCCTGTTAGCTCAGAGCCTGCTAGCTCAGCTCCCAGTAAGGGGAAGAGATTGGAGCTGACAGGCTGTGGCTGATTAAATCCCTAAAGGAGAGACACCTGTGAGCTTGGTGGGGGAAGGCCTATAAAGCTAGCAGGAAGGAAGTAGGAGGGGAGGAACAGGAAAGTGAGGAATGAGGACCTGTTGCTCCCAGCGAGCTGTAAGAGCAAGCTGTTCCTCAAGAGGCTACCTGCCTGACAGCGAACTGTATAAATGTGGTGGTGGGAAAATACAAGGAAATAGAAGGGCACTGGTGTTTGAAAGAGTGGTCTCCCGTGAATTTGTGCCGCGAGCAACGAAGGGCACGTCTACACCCAGCAATAGTGAAAAAGTGTGTGTGTATATATATATATA
>QXTE01000042.1:10203866-10292335 GCA_003942145.1 Platysternon megacephalum | reverse complement strand
TATATATATATATATATATATATAAATAATTTATTTATATTTTCCAGCATGGATAAATCAACCCAATCAGTGGGAATAATCAAGTTTGTGCCTAACTGGCCTTGTGTGAAGTTGACGTGCACAATCACATGTACCCAATTTTGAAAAGCTGATCCTAGACCAGTCTAAAGCCCCAATCACATAACAAACTCAGCACATGCTGACCCCGAAGCCCACACACAGAGCCCCACTGACTTTAACAGGTCTGCCCGCACAGAGCTCATTGCAGGATCAAGGCCTCTGTCATCCACTAAGGTTCCCTTTCATCTGAGACTAGCACAGGTCACCTTCAGAGTGAGGCTTCAGGTTTGCTGCCAGACAGAGATTATCTGGTGTGCAGAGCGTATGCAGGCAGAGAGAGCTGCTGAATGTCTGCGCCTGTCACTTTCACAGTTTGGTTGTTTTGTCATTTTTTTCCTGGTGCTGCTGATGCTGTGATGTGTTATCTGTCAGATGAAATTTACAGGCATATTACCCTGCCTGACAGGAAGAGAGCACCACAAGGATTTCCACAGGCAGGCACTACTGGAAAGTAGTTGTCTGCTGCATACAGTAGTTTAGTAGAAAATGCGGTGCTTTTTTTTTTTTTTTTTCCCCACCACAGCATTAAAAATAAAGGGTTGGCAGCTGCTAATCTATTTACTGTGCAGAATCCTTGGCAGTCTATGGGGTGCTTTCAAAATAGTGCATAGGGAGTTATAAGTCTAAATCCTGTTAACAACTCTTTGCACAACAATATCAAGATTTCTGCATATAATTCTCTGTACAATGCTTTTAAAATATACCCTATAAGTCACACTCCTGAGTGCCCAGCCTATGAAGACTAAACACTAGTTAATCTTGTCACAGGATAACTTCATCGCAAAAAATCAGCTTGCGATGGATTCATTTAGTCACAGTATTAGCTCATCAAAACACAGCCTATTACAGGCTAATCCCCTCTCTAGCCCTGTAAAAAAATCCACTTTGTTTGAACCAGGAGAAAATAATCCATCTCCTTTCAGCACAAGCAACGTTATGAAATTACCTGTCTACTCTCACTACAGTTTAGCATGATGCTGATGATCATGTCTGGCCACCTAAATATTTCACAGAAGCTGCTTTTAGATTGAACAGCCCTGATAGCTACAGGGCAAATACACCTTGAGGGTTTATTCAAAAATATCTGTTCAATCTTATCTGTTTCATTCAGACCCACCTATGCCACTTGAACAGTTCCCAAAGTTTTCTTTGATGTTTGCCAACACATTTTGCAGCCAGTACGTTGCACGTTATGAGGTTTGTTCGTGAACTGCTTGTGTCATAGCGAAAGCTGGCATAGATGTCTTTTAGTGCTGCTCCTGTCAATCCCTGTGGCCCAACAGATATTCTGTGTTGGCTCTTATTTTAGATGAGCACTTCACAGGCAATGCAAGTGGCTACAAATAGTGTATCAGAACACCAGGGCCAAACTCAACTCTTTGAATCTGGGGTGTGTATTTTTCTGGGACCAACACTAACCTACTTGTAATCACTAACAAGAACCTAAGCCATATGTTTCCAGCAGTGACAGTGACGAGGTCTGTCTGTCTTGGTCAATTTATTCAAAGGGCTTCTCCTCGTATAGAATTTACCTGATGCTGGTACTATTGTGTCCACTGCCAGGCTGCTAAGGTTACATGTGCACAGCTAGTTAACAGACAGTGAAAGGTTCCATGAAGGAACAGGGAAAATTTCTGGGGCCTCACTCAGATTTTAATTTGCTGAATCTGGAAGGGGTTAGACTGCTATGAAAAACCCCTAATCCAAACATTAGCCTTTGAGGCAGGGTCAGATGAAATTGTGGATCTGAAATTGGGAAATTTTTCGTAGGGTGCTTTCAAGCAGCCAAAGAGAGTGGGAGATGCTCAGACCAGCATGCCCCTCTGCACAGAGCTTCACTGGGACAGATCAGAGGAAAGAAACCAAAATCTCTTGTTTTGGAGCACCTGGACCCTAGCACCAAGCAATCGTGCCAAGCCAAGCCATTCATGAACAAATGTATTAAAGAAACCACTAAAACTTTAACTCAGCCAGTCACCAAGAGATGGGAAGTAAGGCCCAGAGCCTCAAAAGTATGTAAGCACCTAACTCCCATTTCAATTGAACTTGCTCTATAAGCAGCTAACATCACAAACTTTGTTTCTTATCTCCATTTGCTGTTGGGTCACATTCCCCACAGCCCGGTCTGGCATCTCTGGATGTTGAAAGAGACCCAAGAATTAGGTCATCCAGTCTCTCACTGTCATTGTGGGATTGCTCCCTCTGGCATACACGCAAGTGCTGTGTCCATCCTAGTTCTAAGTTACTCAAGTGATGGGGGCAACGCATCCTTTGGGAGGCTGATGTACACTTTAATATGACTATTACTGGTCAGATTCAGAGGATCTTTCACAGTTTTTACCGAGCACTCCCATGGAAATGAAAGGGGATTTTTGCTACGGAAGGATCTCATGCTTTGGCCCACTTTTAGGAAAATTCATTCTGATTTAAGTTGTCACATGGTTATTTCATTTCATCTGAGTAACTGATGGAACTGTTTATTCATTTAGTGTATTTTAGAAGACTGTCAAGGGGACCCAGAGCATTAGATAGGCCACTCTTATTTTAGTTTCAAAACTACAAATACATAAATGCATCAAAATATTAGAATGTTCTGCCAAGTGAATGATCCAAATGAATGAACATTCTTGGCTGCTTTAAAATTCCTTTAGATGATCCATCTACAGCTGTCATATGATCAAAAATTCCATGACTGCATATTTGTTCTGCTTTTACATCCAAGTAGGCACTGCTGTAATATCCAGCAAGGAGCAACGGTGCATAATGGTTTCCCTTTTTAGGGAGTGAAAGCAAAATGAATTCTGTTTCCTTGAATGTTGTAGAGGCTGAGAGGAAGCTGGTGACTGCAGGAAGTTGTCAGAGAAAATTAAGACAAAATAAAGTACTCATATGTTACCCAGGACATCTGAATTGCACTTGCTTTCTTCTGCAAATAGAACACCTTCAGAAGCTGGACAGCTCCTCTAGCACCTGGCTGCTACTGGACAGCTATTCTTTGCTAGGTCTCTGGGTGCCTCTCTTCCCACTTGGTAAAGGAAAGTAATTTCCTGTAACTATCCACCAAAGTTACACTGCATAACAAAATTCATTGCTGCTGGAACTGAGCATTTTCCACTTAGCTGTGCCTGACTTTGACCTCCGCACTTTATCAGCAGATTAAAACCTACTCCTAGGCTGGGACCAAGTGAGGGGTTTGGACAATGGAGTGTGAGGTAAGGGATGAGACAGCTGGAGGAGGGGACAGAATGGCAGAGAAATGGATATTGACAGATCTGAAGTTACGGAAGAGCTGTCTGAAGGGACAGAAGCAAGTGGCCATGGAAGATGAGGTGGAGGGAAGAATACTGCTATTGAAAAATTGGAAAGGAAGCAATGTTTGAAGACAAGGTCTAGTGCATGGCCACTTTGGTGACTGCAGAAGTTGATCCAGGACTGAAGGTCACACATGAAGGTGAGGGCACCACATGGGTCATCGGCCAAGGATGAGGGGTAGAAACAGAGGAGATGGAGGGGGAGGTCAGATCTCAAAATTAGAGGGAAAAGTGTTCAGCAAGGAGTCAGGGTGTGGAGAGCAGATGATGGCTACATGAAGGTGTACAGAGTCTGATGGACTGTTGCTTGAAGGGGGGAAAGGAGTGTGAAGGCAGTAGAAGGAGGGGCTGGAAGAGAAGGAACCTGACAACCCTCCCCAACCCTGCCATCCTTCGGGAAGATTCAGAGCTGTGTGTGTGTGTGTGTGTGGAAGTGTGGAAAAGAGGCCACTGTCACAGTGCAGAGAGAGTCGGACAGGGAAATCCAGGTTCCAGTGAGTGCCAGGAGACTGAGGGAGGAGGAGATGAAATATTCATGAATGGAATTCCCACCTTAAAAGAAACAGGGGTGAGATTCTGTTTTGCACCGGTGAGAAATGCAGCACAGAACTTGCAACCCAGGTGGACAGGACTAGGATGGCCCTGGGGGCCTCTCTAAGTGGTGACAGCCTGTTTGCGGATGCCAATTGGAGACAGTGCTGTCTGGAATCAGTGCAGCACTGCATGCTATGGTTGTACCGTGAACATGCCTCCCACCCTCACCCTGCATGCTCCCTATACTGAGGCTTGCTGGGGGGTCTTCTGAAGACAGCCTGAGGCTGTTTTTCACAATTCCTGAACCAAAAGACTCAGAGGCCACTCTAGCTCTAGGCAACTGCCTACAGTGGCAGATTTGGCCTGGCCGCATCTCTGGCATGACAGAGGGGCAGCCGGGCCAAATGGGACTGAAATTGTGTCTGTGTGTCATGTCACAATGCTCCTCACTTAAATTTGGCCCAGCCGCCTCTCTGTCATGACGGAGGGCGACCAGGATAAATTTAAGTGGTGTGGGGAAGGCACATTGAAATGTTGCTTAGAGTGGCATGTTACCCGGGGTTATCTGAACCCAAAGCTATGGTAACTAATCTCTGTGTTCCAAGTGGTGTCAGGAAATAAATGAATGAGGGACACAATACCTCTGTGATAAATGATTGGTACAACCAAGAGTGCTTTCACCCCAAAATCCTTATTGTTATTGAATACAAAGCACACTTCTATAATAGCAATAGTTTCAGAACACCCCTTAATATAGTTACCCAAAGTCTGAGATGGTGTCGAGTGTTCGGCAGCCGGGTTCCAGGGGCAGGCCTTCCTCCTAGCCACTGGGGAGGTAGCTGTCAGACTCCAAGCTTGTAGAAATCCTCCCAGGCTTCTCCAAAGTACACACATTAACTAAACTCTTTATAGGTTTTGCTAGCCAAAAGCACATAATTCACAATGGCCCCTAATAAGCTAACAATTTCCCTAGCAACAGCAAATAATAATTCATTATTCTACTTATCAGCAAAGCAACTTCAGGAAGAAATGTATAATTACAGACACCCAGACTCAAGGTCAGTCATCCAGCCTCCCTTTTTATTCTCATGAATCTCACAATTTTATCTTATCTAACACCATAGCTGTGCAGCTGTTTTTGTTCTGTCTGCCTAAACCCAGGCCAAATTTCTCTTTGCTACATGATGTTCTTGCTCCCAGTTTATGGTGGCTAAGTACACAATATGGCTGCAGGTTATGTCAAGTCCAGGTTATACAAACTCCAGTTCTCTCATAACAGGAAGATTGTGTTGTGTGATTTCTGGAAAGAATTCATCCCCCAATTGCATCTGGGCCTTTTATAACACTGTGGCCCTTTTACCAGCATAAAGGGGATGTGAGAAGCTACTCAAGGTTTTGACAGGTCATAATCAAGGCAAGTTAAGGTTGGTGAAGAACCATGTCTCTCTTGGGACCTGACAAGAATAATGTATTTGTTTATTACATGGGCAGTATGCATTTTATGATCTCCTTAACTATTCACCACCTTATTTTTAAGTATGTGAGTTTAGTAAATGGTGTGATAGGTAAGACCACTGTTACCTAGTAACCTTAACTGGCTTTTTAAATGAAGTGTTTTGTTTTGTGTTTTTGAGAAGAGAAGGGGCTTAATACAGATATATAGGCTCTGGCCTGATTTCATAGAGATCTGCTACAATTTTATATGAATGCAGGTTTAGATGTGTCTAGTAATATGCCAGTACTTAAGTGCCTAAGTCACTTTTGAAAATGGGATTTAGCCATCTGAGTCTCTAGGGCCTTGCAACGCTGAGTGGAACATTGGCAAGACTGGGCCCTAGGCACTATTTTTCAGGATACATTCCCCCATGCTGTAAGTATGGCCAGCATTCTTTGTCTTTAGAAGTATGACTTTACATTTGACAGTCTTAAAATACTTCTGTGATTAAGCCCAAATTACATGCCATATAAATGACCTGTCCTTGTTATTACCACCTCACCACTCTCTTGTCATCTGGACATTTTTTGATGTATCACATCGACATTTTTAATCTATTGAAAATGTGCCAGATTTTTTTTTTTTTAAAAAAGCATTACACAAAATTAATCAGATCATCATGTGATAATAAGTCAAACACATTACACATGTCTAAGATTATTACATCAGATTTACCTCGATCAGCAAAATTAATTAGTTAAAAGAACAGAAGAATGGCCATATTGGGTCAGACCAATGGTCCATCTAGCCCAGTATCCTGTCTTCTGACAGTGGTCAATGCCAGATGCTTCAAAGGGAATGAATTTAACAGGGCAATTATCAAGTGAGTGACTCCCGGTCATAGAGTCCCCAAATCTGGCACTCAGAGGTTTAGGGACACACAGAGGCTTAGGGACACCCACAGCACAGGGTTGCATTCCTGATCATTTTAGCTAATGGCTATTGATGGACTTGTACTCCATGAATTTATCTAATTATTTTTTGGTCTTCACATCCCCTCATAATGAGTTCCACAGGTTGACTGAGAGTTGTTTGTTTTAAACCTACTGCCTATTAATTTAATTGGTTGATCTCAGGTTCTTATGTTATGGGAAGGAGTAAATAACACTTGCTTATTCACTTTCTCCACACCATTCATGGATTTTATAGATTGGTCTGTAATTTTCACTCCATGCATCTGAAGAAGTGGGTTTTTTTTACCCACGAAAGCTTATGCCCAAATAAATCTGTTAGTCTTTAAGGTGCCACCCGATTCCTCATTGTTTTTGTGGATACAGACTAACATGGCTACCCCTCTGATAATAGATTGGTGAGGCATGATTTCCCTTCACAAAAGCCGTGTTGACTCTTCCCCAACAAATTGTGTTCATCTGTTGGTAAATCTACACTACTGTGGCACATCAGCGCAGCTGCAACCTGGTGAAGATGCGCTACACCGATGGGAGAACGCTCTCCCATCAGCATAATTACTCCACCTCAGCAGGAAGTATAACCTATGTCGGCAGGAGGGGCTTTCACACACCTGAGTGACGTAAGTTAGATCAATTTAACCAGTAGTTCCCTATGTGTCTGATAATTCTGTTCTTTGCTATATTTTCAACCAATTTGCCTGGTACTGAAGTTAGGCTTACTGGCCTGTAATTGCCAGGATAACCTCCGGGGCAGTTTTTAAAAATTGGCATCACATTAGCTAGCCTCCAGTAATCTAGTACTGAAACTGATAGCTTACATACCACAGATAGTAGTTCTGCCATTTCATGTCTGAGTTCCTTCAGAACTCTTGGGTGAATTCCATGTGGTCCTGGTGAATTATTATTTAATTTATGAATTTGTTCCAAAACCTCCTCTAATGACACCTCAGTCTGGGACAGTTCTTCAGATTTGTCACCTAAAAAGAGTGGCTCGGGTGTAGGAATCTCCTCACATCCTCTGCAGCAAACCATACCAAATTCATGTAACAAACCTATTTTCCATGAAAGCACGTTGATTGTCATTAATTATATTTTAGGCTCCCGCGTCCATATTTAGACATCTAAATGAAAAGCCTTATTTTCAAGAGTGAAGTCAATGGGAACTGCTGGGTCAAGAAAGGAGAAATACAATAGCAGATGATTATGTAGTTAAAGATTGTGCCATAATTGCAGCCTGATGAAATTTTTTTGGCAGACAGCAAATTCAGCCAAAAATGCCATTTTGAACTGACAAAACTATTTATGAATTCAGGTCAAATGTGGTAAATAGATTCTGGTGAAATACCAAATGAGGAAAAAAGTTTGAAAAAGTCAAAAAAGTTTGTAATGACTTGTTTAGAAAATGTCAATTTAGTCGACTAAAATATTTTTTTCCAGTTTTGGTTGTAATTTTCCCCCCAGCTTTTTTGGTCTGGCCACTGAAACGGGTATTTTAAATCAGGAGGCAATTCTATCAGTGAGGGATTTTAATCCTGCTTTCTGTGCAAATCTCAATGCAACCTGAAATATGGAATTGCTATAGATACCTTCCTGCTTTTTCTGTAGTTTTCAGCTTTAACCAACATTCTTTTCTTCCTTACTTCCTGTCAAAGAAAACATTGTCTCTTGACATACTAAAGGCTGCATATCACTCAGACAGCAACACTAACAAACTTCAAGAGTCTTTCTCTGATCCTCCACTTCAAGCTGTCTATTTTAAGTTTCAGAGTAGCAGCCGTGTTAGTCTGTATCAGCAAAAAGAACAGGAGTACTTGTGGCACCTTAGAGACTAACAAATTTATTTGAGCATAAGCTTTCGTGGGCTACAGTCCACTTCTTTGGATGCATAGAATGGAACACACAGTAAGAAGATATTTATACATACAGAGAACATCAGAAGGTGGAAGTAGCCATACCAACTGTAAGAGGCTAATTAATTAAGAGAAACTATTAACAGCAGGGGAGAAAAACTTTTGAAGTGATAATCCAAATGGCCCATTTCGGACAGTTGACACGAAAGTGTGAGGCTACTTCAACATGGGGAAATAGATTCAATTAGTGTAATGACCGAGCCATTCCCAGTCTCTGTTCAAACCTAAGTTAATGGTATCTAGTTTGCATATTAATTCAAGTTCAGCAGCCTCTCGTTGGAGTCTGTCTTTGAAGCTTTTCTGTTGCAAAATTGCCACCTTAACGTCTGTCACTGAGTGATTAGAGAGGTTGAAGTGTTCTCCCACTGGTTTTTGAATGTTATGATTCCTGATGTCAGATTTGTGTCCGTTTATTCTTTTGCGAAGAGACTGTCCGGTTTGGCCAATGTACATGGCAGAGGGGCATTGCTGGCACATGATGGCATATATCACATTGGTAGATGTGCAGGTGAACGAGCCCCTGATGGCATGGCTGATGTGATTAGGTCCTGTGATGGTGTCACTTGAATAGATATGTGGACAGAGTTGGCAGCGGGGTTTGTTGCAAGGGTAGGTTCCTGGGTTAATGTTTTTGTTGTATGGTGTGTGGTTGCTGGTGAGGTTGGGGGCCTGTCTGTAAGCGAGGACAGGTCTGTCTCCCAAGATCTGTGAGAGTGAGGGATCATCTTTCAGGATAGGTTGTAGATCTTTGATGATCTTTCGTGTCAACTGTCCGAAATGGGCCATTTGTATTATCACTTCAAAAGTTTTTCTCCCCTGCTGTTAATAGCTTCTCTTAATTAATTAGCCTCTTACAGTTGGTATGGCTACTTCCACCTTCTGATGTTCTCTGTATGTATAAATATTTTCTTACTGTATGTTCCATTCTATGCATCCGAAGAAGTGGACTGTAGCCCACGAAAGCTTATACTCAAATAAATTTGTTAGACTCTAAGGTGCCACAAGTACTCCTGTTCTTTTTGTCTATTTTAAGTCTCTACCTGGCTTCCTGAACAGTTCTAGGTAGAGATATCTGGTATTTAAGTTCTTTGGATCAATATTTCCCAGTGCAATTAGGCAAAATCATAGTAGGCAAAAGTTTACACTTTGTTACAACTCAGTAATAAGTAAGATGCCCTAATTTCATTTGATCATTATCACCTATTTGGGTTCTGCCCTCAGGTCACTGCAGGGAAATGCCTCTCCAGCACTCTCCTGTTCAGTCAGAAGAGCACTAAACAGCACCCAGCAGTTAGAAGAAAAGGATGATAAACTTTTTATATCTATATATTTCAAATAGCTTCATTCAAGTAGGGTTTAGTTTAGTGTTTCACTGTAAAAATATTAACCACACCATAGGGAATGTTTTGGTGTTTGTTGCCAACATCCAAGGGTTGGCTTGTCCACAACCAGCTAAACCAATCTTGATCTATTTGAGTGGGAAGAGATCATTTAGTTTCTTGGTTCTAAGCTAGGATATTCTTTCCCTCTAGAATGAGATGACCATAAATTCCTTTGATGTGATATCTGTTGGAAAATTCCCAGCAGGAAGAATGATGGAGGGAAAGCACTAAGAAAAGTCTTGTAATATTTTAATTCCCCCCCTCCTAGGGTGACCATATTTCCCAAAGGGAAAATGGGACACCGCATGGGGCTAGCCCGAGTACCGCCTTCCCTCCCCCCACATGGGGCTGACTCAAATTGCTCGCCCAAGCCCCCCCCACACGCCCTGGACAGGGCTGGCCCAAGCCCACCCAACCCCTGTGTGAGACTGGCCCAAGCCACTCGCTTGAGCTCCTCTCCCTGCCTGGGCCTGGCATCACTGCTCGCCCGAGCCCTGCCTGTGCCCCCCCCGCGCGAGGCTGGGGCTGGCGTCATTGCTCGCTCAAGCCCTGCCTCCCTCTCTGCATGGGGCTGGCATCACCTCTCGCCCCCCTGATGTTCCTCCGCACTCCACTTTTTCGACGAAAGTGGGCATTTGATTTGTCCTGTTTTGCTCTTGCCAGCTTGATCATTTGGCAAGAGCAAATGGGACAAATGCCCACATTTGCCAAAAAAGTCAGGAAAGCTGGGACAGGGCTTAAAAAAGGGACTGTCCCAGGCAGCCAAAATGGGACACATGATCACCCTACCCCCGCCCCATACTCCCATTAATCATAAGCCAGAATTTTGTATTAAGAGGAAGAGTCCCTGACAGATGACTACATCTCTCTTTTACTCAATCTCAGTTTTACTTTGAGCTTTTTTTAATACTTAAATAAAACCCTCATCCCTAGAAATGAACTGTCTGGTTGTTTTATCCTAGGAGACTGGTTTGACTCTCAAAGTTTGAGTCAGACCAAATTTCAGGTCTACAAAGAAATATATTCCTACTGAAAAGTCTAACCATTTCCCCCCCAAAAATTGTGTAGGATTTAGTATCTTGTTAATTCTGTTAAGTGTGATGCTGGATTTAAGGTTGTTCCTCTCCTACAACATTTTTATTCAGAGATATGCTTGATTCTCCTCTCACTGGCACTGTTTTTGCACCAGTATCACTCCAGTAGTTTCAATGGCATTATGATTTACACCAGTGTAACCAAGAGAAGAAGCAGGCCAGAGTAAGCTGTTTTTGTGCTGTGCAATTTTCCATTTTAGCCTCATGCATCTTTCTGTCACTGACAGGACCAGAGCACTATCTTGTATGCACTCAGCTCTGGCTGTATCAAAGATGAGGGTATTCATGAGGAAGCTCAGATCCATGACAGCAATCAGATTAGTGCAGAACGGAAGTCAGTTATGGACGGCTGTGGCCCTCCCAACTCTCTGGAGTACTTACTGTCACTCCAGTCAAAACTCCATGCAAACAATGATACTGTACTTTACAAAGCTAACTGTCCTTGGCAATACAAAACAATCCCTTCAAATTACAGTGGATGCTGTCAGATGTGTCAGACAACTCCCTCCGGGATGCCCAAAGGGAAATAAGTGCAGAAGTCATCCCTAAGGCAAATCACTTATTTTTTAAAAGTTTTATCATGTTAAACTCTCTTTGCAGGCACCAGTTTAAAAAGACACAGCAGTTGTGTGAGAGATTTGTTGTAACCGGCTGTAATAAACTGTACTACACAATAGAAAAGTTTGAATCTGCATGCTGGATTCAGTGAAGTCAAATCTCTTCGAAATGTCTTCTCTTGCTTGGATAAGTATTCTTGCATGTACAGTATGTAATATTTCCATTTTGAATTTCTAGGGATTTTGGAAGATGGCACCAATTAATAGCCATATTAGGTAAACTTTTGGAACAATAAGTGACTTTGTCAATCTAATCAGGATCTTAAAGATTGATGCCTTAAAAGACTGATCTCTGTGATAGAGGCACTCCAGTTCATTAAATGGATCCCAAGTCCCACACCACATGCTTGAGAGAACACTAGGACCAAACCCCTTGGTTCACTTCCACAACCTTTGAGGAGGCAGGAATTAAATCCAGCAATAACTACTGCACTCACCTCTAAGCCAATGCTTCTCGGAATGGAACCAAAATCTCAGTTCATAAAAGGGACCATTTGGGGACTGTAAGGGAGCGCGGACTCACCCCTGCGGCACCTCCTGCTGGTTGTCTCGGGAATTAGCTCGTTCCAGCATCCTGGAGCGCCCCCTGCAGGCTGGTGATCTGGCTGCCACTGGCCCGTGTCCCTCCCAGGCCCCTTTCTCTGGGTCTCCCCCCTCCATGGGGAACCCCCACCCACTATCCCCACCTTGCCTCAGTCGTAGGCTACTGCCAGTCACCAACTAGCCCCCGCGCCCTGGGGCAGACTGCAGTATAAGCCACTCATCATAGGCTAGGTTGTGTCTGGACCTGCTGCCCATCTCTGGAACCCAGTGCCTCTCTGGGGCCTTGAACAAGGCCCTGCAGCCTGGGGAGTTGCCAGCCTGGAGCTCCCCAGCCCTGCCTCACTCTAGGCACCCTGAGTTTCCCTGCAGCCAGGCCCTTCTCTCTCTGAAAGCAGAGAGTGACTGTTTGGGCTTCTGGCTCACAGCCTCTTATAGGGACCAGCTGGGCCTGATTGGGGCGTGGCTCCCAGCTGTGCCTACTTCCCCAATCAGCCCAGGCTTTCCTTCCCAGCCCTGGCTTTAACCCCTTCTGGGACAGAGCGGGTGACCACCCCGCTACAGGGACCCTTGTGGGGAGTCACATGTACCCACAGCAACTGTAGAACGTACTGAGTCCCCAGCAGTTAAATATACGGCTTAATACTCTTTAACCCAATTAAGGACTCACCCCTCTGTCCCAGGCTCGTAGTCCACAAATAGGGACCTTTGGCCCTTTTCTGTGGTCACTGGTGCTTGGGTGCTACATGAGGTTAGAGCAGGGGTCGGCAACCTTTCAGAAGTGATGTGCCGAGTCTTCATTTATTCACTCTAAATTAAGGTTTCCTGTGCCAGTCATACATTTTAACGTTTTTAGAAGGTCTCTTTCTATAAGTCTATAATATATAACTAAACTATTGTTGTATGTAAAGTAAATAAGGTTTTTTAAATGTTTAAGAAGCTTCATTTAAAATTAAATTAAAATGCAGAGCCCCCCGGACCGGTGGCCAGGCCCCGGGCAGTGTGAGTGCCACTGAAAATCAGCTCATGTGCCGCCTTCAGCACGCGTGCCATAGGTTGCCTACCCCTGGATTAGAGGAATAAATCCCATTCTCTGCTGTGTTGCCTCGTGTTCAGCCCTATGCTGGTCAGGACTTCTCTGCTGGGTCTGGGCTGCTCCCTCAGCTTGATGAGAGCTGTGCCCCCAGCCTGCTCATCCCCTAGCCCAGGCTTCATGCTGCATTGAGTCTTGCTCCCTTCAAGGGGAGCAGCAGCAGCAGCACATGCTCTCACCTCAGCCTTATGCCACCTCTCTCCAGCCCCTCCCCAGTGCCAGCCAATTGGGCCAGAGCCAATCAGATGGCCTCCAACCAATGCTCTGTCCCCACTTTGGCAGGGCTGAGCTCCTGCTCTGGAGTGACATTCCTATCCTGCACTGGAAGTCAGGGGTTCTCTAGCCAGCCAGGGCTCTCCTCCCTGCCTACCACCTAATCTTTCAGGTCTTGTGGGGGTGGGGCTGACCCTTTCACACTACAGTCACATGCATACCATATGATTTCTATTAACCAACCTTAGTGGACCAGATCCGTAGCTGGTGTAAACCAGCATAGCAGCAATGACTTCAATGGAACTATGTCAACAGAGTGCCCACTTGAGCCAATCTGTGATCCATAGAAATATTGCATTTATTTTTTCATTAGCTTCTCTGTCTTTCCCAATCACTTTTCCTATCTTACCTTCTCTCACTAGCTCCAATCTTGCAAGCACCTCTATGGTCTGCATTTGAAGGACTGGGGCTTGTATTTTTAATTCTCTTCTACCAGCTCTTTGTTCCAGTTTCCTTTTCTTCTTGGATTTTTTTCTCTCTGCCCAAACATTTTCACTTCACTTCACCTGGCCATCTAACCCAGACACAAGGAAACAGAATGTTTTGCTCACCCTGACCAGTGGGAGAAAAGGGCCGTACATTCTCTTCTTTATAGATGGTCTCTTAACTAACCCTCCATTTTAAGTTTGTTGCCTTACACCGCCTGACCAATGAGAATTTTTGTCCCAGGAGTGGCAGTTACAAGCCCCTCTGCTCTCTGAATTTACAAATGATAATGGGGTTTCCCCCTTCTACACAGGGCCGTAGAATAGAATCATAGAATATCAGGGTTGAAAGGGACCTCAGGAAGTCATCTAGTCCAACCCCCTGCTCAAAGCAGGACCAATCCCCAACGAAATCATCCCAGCCAGGGCTTTGTCTACAGGATGCCTGTTAAATTACACAAACCAGGTAACTTGATACTAACCAATGTTGCTCACGATCAGTAAACATATAGATATATGACAAAACATGACCCTAGAATGTGAGAATATATAAACATTCAGGACAAAAATGACTAGCTGGTGTATGATATTGCAGTTTAGTATCTGAGGACGGGAGACCTAAAGTGTCATTACAAATGAGTGATCACAATGGAAGGGTTACTAAGAGTAATTGCATGTCTTTTATTCTTTCCACAGAGACCCATTCTGTCAAGTAATAATACAAACAGTCAATAGCTTTATCTACCTTTCACAGCTGGCAAGAGGACTGTATGTAGCAACATTACCCCCTACAGCTCAACACTATGTTCCCACTTTCTTTAAGCTTTCACTACAGTAATTCTTGGTTTTGCTTATCTTAAGCCACTAAACAAACTACTTTTATTTCTAATCTACTAAAACTGTGCATGCTCAGAAAGCATTTTAATAAGCAAAAAGGAAGAGAGTCGGCTCACTAGCCAGTTAACAATAATTACTGCAACCAGAATTTGCAAAACAATGCAATACATTAAATTCTCTCAGCTGACCTATCACTTGTATGCAGTGTTGTTGCAGTGGTGTTGGTCCCAGGATATTAGACAAGGGGAGTGGGGTAATATCTTTTATTGCTGGACCAACAGAAATTGGCTCAATAAAAGATATTGCCTCCCCCACCTGAATCTATAACTTTTCATTTGTTTTTTCTCCTTATTTACAGCTGTTTATCTACAATTTTATCTTTGACAAAGATAACGGACAGGTTTTTTCTTTTCTTGCTGCTTTCCTAGGTTACTACCAAAGAGGTGCAAAATATTTTGCAACAAGGTGAAAAGTACTTGAAATTCAAGGTTTTGTGGGTTTTATTAGAAAAGAGAAAATAGTCCCATTTTGCAGAAAGTGTATGCAAATCTTATGTTTTTTTGCTTGGAAACATTGAACAGCCTATTTCAACCAGCTTTGCAGTTGTTTTGCATCGCCACTCTGCAAAGCAGCCAAAATATACCAGGGATTCTAATCCATACTAGTTAAAACAAGGGTATCTTGACAACACCGGGTGTTTTGCGCATGTAGATTGTATTGGGCCTAAATCCTTGTGGGCGAGTTTTGCCCTGTTGTTTGTATTTCCTTAAGAGAAAGTGGAGGAAACACCATCAGGCAGAAGTCTCAAAAAAGCCAGAGCACCTTTAAAATTGCATGCAAATCACCAAACTTATACTTGGAACTTCTCTTATGTTTAGGTTTCATGCAACACTTGAATAAACAGATTCCTTAAAATTAGGCTATCGGAATTCAGCCCGCTGGTTCATTAAAAGCAGAACTGTTGGCTTCCGAATGTATTCGCTCTTCTGCATCGAAATCCAGCGAAGCAATAACATCCAATATGACTGCAGCTGCCTTTGCATTTATCACAGTTGTTTGTTCAGTGCTTAGTGTTGTCAAGTGTCTGATCTTATTTACAATCAGAAAAGTTAAAGATTATTTTAGAAAGATCAGCCACCAGCTCCAGTTCAGACACTGCTACAAACCTGCGGCTGCGGCAGGCTCCTGGTCATGAGGATCCTCTCTACACCCAGGCCTGGTTGAAATGCTACAGTGATGTTCATTGGTCATGCTCCAATGGCATGCAGCATGGAGTACGAACTGCTCAGTGCTGGCAGAAAGCTCTGCAGCAATAACTGGAGCCACCTGAGGAATCAGGATGCTTCTTTCCATTTCATTATGGGGGGATGGCACGTTGCAGATTCTCCTCTCCTCCTGTCTAACAGGAACCCTTCATACACTGTTTTCCTAACACTTCCTACAAATTCACACACCATGGGACTAGCTCCCCAACATCCACTGATGCAGCAGAGCAAGGTGGGGGAGGAAGAAATAATTTTGGGTCTTGCATTCTGGGAGTCTAACTGAATGGCTTCAAAAGCAGTGCCCCGATTCACTTGAGCTGCTCTCTATCAATCAGTTGTTGAAGCTTTATTTAGCAGGATATTTAAGGTCAGGTGTGAAATCATAGTATGGGATTTCTACTATGAAAGACTAGTGCATAGAGAGCATCCTCACGACAAGTCCATTTTTTGAATGAAAGAGCATGACTTATTTATTAAAAATAAAACGAATGTTCTCCCAGAAGAGAAATTGAGCTGGCTGGCAAATGTAATAAGAACTACAGACTTCTTCCAAAGGACTCACGTACATAGAAACTGGAACTGAGATTCACAACTTTAGCTATTTCATTGCAAGTCTGGGTGTAGAGACATTTTTTTCAGTAGTGAGACCAGGAAAGTCAAGCCATTACTTCTTCTCAAGAGGAGGAGCCTCTTGTGGGATCAACTCAGTGGAGTAGGCTGCCAAGTTGGGCCTATCTCCTGAAGAACCTACTGGAACCACTGTCTTGTAACTCAACTGCTGGGTCTGATTTGTGAGTGGGGAAAATAGAGGGAGTCAAATGAAAACAGAAGAAAAAGCAAAATTGTTAGCTGAACACAGTCTTGTAGAGTGCTGTCAAGTTCTGATCATGTTATTTAAGAATCCAGGCTGTCCTGGAGAAACTGTTAGAATGAGATCTGTGCCCCTGACAAAAACCACTGGATCAAATCCAAGGGCTTGTCTACATACAAATTGCACCAGTTTAATTTTAAATTGGTTTAATTAAACCAGTGCATCTTGTGTGTTGACTCTTTATATTGGTTTTAAACTGCTTATATTGGTTTAGCTTTCATCTCATAGAGGAGCAAGCTAAATAGATAGAAGGGCATCTGCACACAAAGTTACACCAGTTTAACTAAACTGGTTTAAAATCATACCACTAGTGATTTCAGCACAACCTTGTGCATAGACCAGTCCTTACTATGGCATTTCTAAGGAGTGCATTACTGTAGCATGAAGGCACTCAGGTTCAGATCCTCAAAGGTATTTTGGCACCTAATGCCTCAATTTTAATGGAAGTGGCACCTAAATACCTTTTCAGGATCTGGGCCTAAAAATCAATGTAATTTTATTAAAAAGGTATTCAGATCGATGATCCCATGAGCTTTTTATCACATGGATATTGATAATGGGAAAAAACCTGAAAATCCCTACTCTCACAAATCATACTTACTCAGGTAAGTAGCTCAGTTGACTGCAATGAAACTATTCACGTGAGTGGGGATTGAAGGATAGGGCCCATTATTATTAAAGCCAGTAATGTAGCTAGATTGCACATTTCTCATAGTTATTATTTACATCCTACCTTGGGGTAACTGTTCTATGGGAAGCTCATTAATGAAAAAACATCAGTTTTATGCAGGCAAGGTTTTGATTTTTTAAATGAAGCAAATATGGTCATGAATAAACATATGTGCACACTGAAAGACTGGATTCATGGTTCCGATTTAACTGAATAAGCAAAGCCACCCTTTTCTCAATTCTAACAGCAGCAAAATGAATGCATTATAATCATGTTCAACAGAACTGCTAGGTGAGTTTTTCAGAGAATTGTACAAATATTAATTCATACTCATAACATGAGAGGAAATTGCTAGATGGAATGTCACAGGTTTTATGTGTGTATATATATATATATATATATATATATATCAGCAGCATAGAAGAAAGTATATAAAATATTAAATTTTTTTAAAATGCTATTGAGGATCAAACAAACATGGAAGCTTATTTTGATGTTAAGGATAATACATTGACTGTAGTCCACTCTATGGCCTTATCTTTGCTACAATTACAACCACATCTGGGAAACCAATTACAACGCAGTTGTGTCCTATTTCGAGACAAACTGATAGATGATGTGTGTGAACACAAGGCACTTTGTCAGGTGAAGTCAATTAAAACTGGGGCAGGTTTTCCACATAGACAAAGCTTTAAACTGATTTAGTTAGATCAGTGCAACCCCCTTGTGTTGACACTCTTCTTTCAGTTTAAGAGGGTCTTGTCTTGATTTAGCTTAAATCAGTAAGGAAATGACTGGGGAGGTCATTTCCACCCCATGTTCCCACTGCAGAGCGCAGTGAGATTCTGTGTATGGGTGCCCTCAAGAATTTCACCCTAACAATATCAAACTGAATGCATGTGTAATTATATAATTTAAATAAAACACTTTTAAATTAAAAGTCATCATGTGGATAAACTATAACAAACAAACAAAAATGTATGTTGGGAAAGTGATTTTTATTTTTGTATTAGCACCTAGGAGTCTCAGTTATGGACCAAGACCCATTATGCTAGGCACTGTACAAACACAGAACAAAAAGACAATCCCTGCCCTAAAGAACTTACAACATAAGTAATGGCTTCAAAGGTGAAATGAACTGTATTAGTCCACATGAAAATGTACTAAAACCAGAAATCCAAACTTATTAAAAATTAGGAACACTAGTTCAATGCAAGTGTATGTCTGAAATGTAAATCTACTTGCCACAAAGCCCCATATTCCCTGCGTGAATACACAACACAAAAGTCATGCTTTAGTGGTCTGAATAGCATTAATAAAGAGCATATTTAGATTTTGGGAGTGATGAAATGAAACTTTTCAACATTCCTGAACTGAATTTTTTTTTAATTTTCTGTTGTGAAAAGTTTCATTATTTTGACTTTTTATCCCAATTTGGCATGAAAACAAATGTTGAAATATCAGAATTTCCCACTGGATGGAAATTCCCATTTTGAAGCAGCTTTAGACTAGATAATGTATAGCACCTCATTTTGCAAAGGGCTAAGTGACCTCAATTCCCATGACAGTAGGTGTGGCACATTGCAGGAGGTACTCAGAGTTATTGTGAGGATTTATTAATATTTATAAAGCAGCTTGAACACGTACAGAGCTATCTAAATGTTAGATATCGTTATTAACCTGATTTCTATAAAGTACGATTCCAGAGCAGCAATTACCTTGAGACACCCGTTGTAGTCATTAGCCCAGCCAAGGAAATTCAAAAAACTTCTGTTTTGCATTTAAAGAAATGCAAACATGAACGCTCTTCATTTCTTTGCAGATTTACAAGGAGCTCTGCACAAATGGAATAAGCAGTCTAATACTTTCAGCACAAACAATTTCATATGCTATAGTGGTGTTATCATCATAAGATACTGTAGTAGGGCTGCCTCAAGTTACTGTGTGGGCAGCATTTTTTAAAGAATAGATTCACTATGTTGTTGCCATATTTCTCAATAACACAGGCCCCTCGCTGTGAGATGCGGGGTGCCTCCTAAGATGAGGTTCCCGAGGAATGACGGCACTCACCACCTCTCAGGATTGCACTCTTCGGGCCCAGTTGGGTGTCTGAAGTTAGCTTCCTTCAGCAAGATGTGCCTCGAGCACCTCTGAAAAGTAGGCCATGATGCATTTAAGTCAGTGTTTAAGGCCCAGATTTTAAAGCTATTTAAGCATTGCCACACACACAGCATGGCAATGCCTAACTGATTCAGGAGCCTAAATCTCATTTTCAAAAGGGATTTAGGCACTTAGGGGGCCTAAATCCCATCAACTGTAATAGGATTTTGGCTCCTAAGTGCCTAAATCCTTTTTAAAAATGAGATTTAGGCTCCTGAATCAAGTAGGTGCCACAACGCTGAGCACACCAATGCCTAAATACTTCTATAAATCTGGACCTATGTGCCTAAAATCAGATCAAGGAACCCAAATGTAAAGATTTTGGCCTTGGGTCTTCCTAAACAGCCTGTCAATAACTTAGCTCGTTTTCAAAGTGTAGTAGCTCTAATTTCACATGGAAAATGAAATAAGATTCAAATATTTGCCTCTTAGATCAGCATTTAGACTCTGTGGCAAAAGGGACTTTAGAAATGCAGATATAGTGTATATAGATACAATGTTGTATATAGCTAAAAAAATTAGAAAAAAGAAATTTTATTCTCTGTTTTGAGTTTAGATGAGACTCTATACAGATCACCCTGATTTACAGCTAATATTTCAGGTTTAAAATTTCTGTTCATGTTGAACTTTGGACATTAGCAGGCATCTGTCTATGCACATGAACAAAGGGCTTTTCTTTCTCAAAATAAACATGAAATGCTATCTAGTGTTAGTTCCTTGCTACTGCAGTCTAACATCACTATTTTAGAATTAAATGAAGTGAGCTTGGGAAACATTAAGATACAGTGTGAGATACACAAAGCAATTCTGTCCAATGCACTGTGGGCTGCGGATGTGTCAGCTTTTTCCAATTTTTAAATTTATCCTGGGTTCAAAACTATGGCTAGAACTCAGATTTATTGGGCCCATATTCTGCAGAGAAAAGCAACAGAAAGAATGAGCAGAGAGAGAGGAGGCAGAGTGAAAAGTTCTAATGAAAGTAGTGATCGGTCTTTCTATCCATCCATCACCTAATTATCTGGGCACCACTATGTATTCATGTAGAGTTATATATAAGTAAAGTTTTAGTTTTACATAGCACAGGTTTCCCTCTAGCTAGAAAAATATTTGCTTTTTAAAAGCAAATCAAACTTTAAAAATAAGTTTCCGGATTTAAAGAGTAGGGGGAAAAATTGTTCAGGAACTGAACAATAGTTTGGTGAACCCAATTTGGAGGTTGCAGGGTTCTCAGTCTCAAACCAACCCTTAATATTTATCCTCTTATTTGTTAAAAAAAAATCAAGTATTGTAAATAAGCACACAGTATACACCATCATAATTTTCCTTTAAATACTAAAGATTATACTCCATCTAAAGAGGCTTCCTTGCAGTAGAATTTCTTCCTATACAACACTATTTTTCACCAGCAGTTTTTCTTTCCATCAACCAACTACTCTGACATCTTACCACATACAAAAACATCTTCTTTAAATCGCCATCAACCTCACCGAAGTTGGATCAGAACATCTCTGTTTCCTCTGCTTGATGTGTCTCAAAAATGTCAATTCTATATTCAGCAATTGAAACACCAAGTAATAGTTTTCCTGTTCTTTCAAGGAGGAGAAGGAGAAAAAGAAAAAAAAAAGAAGAAGAAAAGGCAGCAGCACCCACTTTTTTCAATCTTTCCTCCTGTCATGTTTTCTTGATCTTTAATAATTTTTGTTGCTCTCCTCTAGACTTTCTACAATTTGTCCACATCTTTCCTGACTAGTGGTGCCCAGAACTGGACACAATATTCCAGTTGAGGCCTTATCAGCACAGAGTAGAGTGGAACAATTACTTCTCGTGTCTTGCTTACAACACTCCTGCTGATACATCCCAGAATGACGTTCACTTTTTTTTTTTTGCAACTGTGTTACACTCGACTTACATTTAGCTTGTGATCAACTATGACCCCCAGATCCCTTTCTGCAGTACTCCTTCCTAGCCAGTCATTTCCCATTGTGTATGTGTGCAATTGACTGTTCCTTCCTAACTGGAGTACTTTGCATTTGGCCTTATTGAATTTTATCCTATTTACTTCAGACCATTTCCCCAGTTTGTCCAGATCATTTTGAATTTTAATCCTATCCTCCAAAACACTTTCAACCCCTCCCAGTTTGGTATCGTCCATAAACTTTATAAGTGTACTCTCTATGCCATTATCTAAATCATTGATGAAGATATTGAACAGAACCCATCCTTGTGGGACCCCACTTGATATATCCTTCCAGCTTGTGAACCACTGATAACTACTGTCTGGGAATGATTTTCCAACCAGTTATGCACCCATTTTACAGTAGCTCCATCTAGAGTGTATTTCCCTAGTTTGTTTATGAGAAGGTCATGTGAGACAGTATCAAAAGCCTCACTAAAGTCAAGATATATCATAGCAACACTTGCTTCCCATCACAAGGCTTGTTACCCTGTGTGACAAAGCTCTGAGCCTGTATTGGTGGGTCCTGCGCTTCCAGGCAGATTCAGTGGCCTCAGAAGTTCGCTAAGGCCCTCAACGTGAGCTCCCTTTCAAGCAGGGGAGGTGGAATACCCACAGTCTCTGTTGCTCCTTAGAGCTCAGTAAGCGCAGTTTGGCCTCCTGCCTGGACCAAAGTCCTGCTTCCCCTCTCAAGGGGGCAAATTTCCAAATCCCGGGAAATCCCTTCCAATGAGCACAGGGTGTGGGAGTTTAGGGACCACCCCCGCTTTTACCCCGGTGATATTCCCCTGGATTTCAATCCTTACCGGGATGACAGTATAGTAACTAACGGTCCCATGTACCCATGTTACTCCTGTACGCTTAGCCTGTATTAACTGGCTGTGTTTCACTAGTTTCCCCAAAATCAGGGTATCAGCACTACCAGAGTCCACAAGCGCCATGGTCTCTACCCCATTTAGTTTTACCGGTTTTGTATATTGATGTGGGGTGACTGTGACTCCCCACAAGGTTGACTAGGGTGCATGGGTCTGCCCAGTCCCCCAGGTTACACTGCATGGGCTCCTCAATATTGGGACATTACGCCGCTAGGTGTCCCAATTCCCCACACGCATAACACCTATAAGGGGCTCCTCTGTCTCTCGGGTTAGGGGTCTTTGCCTCGTGGTTCCCCCCACTCAGACTATTCCCCCCCTTCTGGGTTCCCGGCTGTTCTGTGGCTACTACCCTCTTCCACCTGGGGCTTCCTGGGTGCTTGGTTGTCTGACCTGCCGGGGTCAGGGCCGGGTACTTGTTTCGGGAGGGGGCTTCTCTGGGTAGTTGGGACAGCTCTCAGGCTGCTATCTGTCTCTCCACCAACATGATCACACCATTGTAGGTGGAGGGGTCGTTCTGGCCCACCCATGCACGAAGATCCGGCGGCAATCCCCTCATATAGCGGTCTATGACCAAAGTTTCCAACATTTCCTCAGGGTTGCATGCCTCGGGTTGTAACCACTTCCATGCAAGGTGGATGAAATCGAACAATTGGGAACCTCGGAGGCTTGCCCTCCTGGTACCTCCACTCATGATATCTCTGGGCCTGTACCGCTGTCGTTACCCCTGATCGCGCCAGGATCTCTGCTTTCAGCTGAGGATAGTCAACGGCAGCTTCAGCAGGCATGTCATGATAGGCTTTCTGGGCTTCTCCACATAAGAAGGGAGTGAGGATGCTGGCCTACTAGTCCTGGGGCCATGCCTCTCGCAAGGCAGTCCTCTCAAAGGAGAGGAGATATGCCTCTATGTCGTCATCAGCTGTCATCTTCGGTAGACAACCGGCAGCGTTCCATACTCGCAACCCTTCAGATCCTTGGTTTTTGACAGTGAGGGCTTTCAGTTGGTCTACCACCTCCCGCAAGAGGGCTCGATCCTGGGAAGCCTGCCCTATCAATAATTGGTTAGTCTCTTGTTGTAGCCGCATAGATTCTTGTTGCGCCATCTCATGGGCTCAGGTGGCTTCCTGCTGGGCTGCAGTGGCTTGCAACAGTGCTTTTATTACGTCTTCCATTGTGGTGAGAACACCCCAAACCCAGTGTCTTTTGGGGGGGTGGTTCTTTTTTTTTTTAAACACTCCCCTTCTTCCGCTGCGCAGTGAACAATAAATCAATGATCCCACTCCTAACACCAGTTCTGACAAAGCTCTGAGCCTGTATTGGTGGGTCCCGCGCTTCCAGGCAGATTCAGTGGCCTCAGAAGCTCAGTAAGGCCCTCAATGTGACCTCCCTTTCTCAGTATAGTGGCAAAGGTCATAGCTTATTGAGCTACTTTCATCACAGGCCAGTATGGGAGGTGGGAAGGTGGAATTCCCCCAGTCTCTGTTGCTCCTTAGAGCTCAGTAGGCACAGTTCGGCCTCCTAACTGAAAGAGGGAACCTGGGCCTGCCCTCTACTCTGGGTTCCAGCCCAGGGACCCTAATGGTAGCAGCTGTTGGCGACTTCCCCTTCACCAATGACTCTGCTTTGATTCCCTGGGCCACTCCCCCGTGATCCCCTTTTCCCAGCTTCACCTTTACCTCAGGCTTCAGCAATGCTTCCTCTCCTCCAGCTCCTTTCACCTCGGTTTTCTTGAGAGAACTGGAAGGAGAGCTTTTAAGCAGTATGAGTAGGACCTTGATTAGTTCCAACTGTCTCCATTAGCCTAGCAGCCTTAACTGACCCTTTGCCGGTTAATTGGAGTCAGGTGCCGGCATTAGCCCAATGACCTTAACTGGTTTAATTGGCGTCAGGTGACTTGATTGGCCTGGAGTAGCCTTTGTTTGGCTACCCACAGAACAGGGACCTGCTCATCCTGAGGCTGATATATTTGCCTTCCACTACTCTTTTATAGCCTTCTGGTCTGAATCCATCACACCTGTCAAAGAAAGCTATTAGTTTGACAGGATTTGTTCTTGACAAATCCTGCTCTCTGTTACTTATCACCTTATTATCTTCTTGGTTTTTGAAAATTGATTGCTTGATTATTTGCTTTATCATCTTCCCATTATCTAGGCCCCTTAGGGCCTAGAGCAGCTGGATCCAGGGTCCCATATCCCAAGAAAGATACCAATTTTGGAATCAGTGCCCTGAGAGTGTGCCTGAAAGGCCAGGCTTGAAGACAGCTTCTGGACAATGCTCAGTCTCTGTAAGCTTAGAAGCATGTGGGATCCAAGATTTGGGGCTAATACATCAGCTTAGTGACTGTCCACAAGGCCTGTAACAATGACATCTTCTAACTTTTGAGTGCTTGACTTTGCAACTTTAATAATGTTCTTTGAATGTAGATTGTGTGTGTGTCATTTCCTAGTTGTTGTTTTTTTTAAAAAAGCAAACTGAGAAAAACACAAAGTCCATCATGTTGACATAAAAATGGTTCATCAGCAGGGCTGGAACCTTTAGATCCACTGAACAGACCTCTGCCACTTGCACTAATGGAGTAACTGATAGCAGTCATAGGTTCCCATGTACATTGACCAGCACTAACAGGGAATGAGAGACACACTTTACCAGTGGGTTACACAGATATTTGCTGACAACAGAGGAAGGGCGAGACTCAGAAATCTTGGTTTCCATTCCAGGCTCTGGAGGGGAACATGTTCTAGTGGGTACAAACTTTTGCCCATTTCTCCCAGAGCTGGCCACTTCTGCCTGTCCCAGTCCTGTCTCCTCCCTACTCCTGGCTCTTCATCCCATTCCCAATCTCATCTACACAGTCCCAGTCTCCACTCCTCAGGCACCTTATGCCAGTACCAGTCTCATGGCCCAGCCAGTCCTAGTCTCCCCCTTTCAGGTCTCCTTCCCAACACTCCTCATCTAATCTCAGCCTCCCCTCCATCACCTCCCTGGCTCCTTGTCCCCATTAGTGCCAGTTTTCCCCCATACCCTCATCAGATCTGGCTCTCCTTCCCCCAGCCCCATTGGTTCCCAGTCTTCTCATCAGATCTTAATCTCCCCATATACACCTCCTGGGTCGTAGTCCTCCCCTAGCTCTCATTCTCCTTGCTCAGCCATTCCTAGTTCCCCCCCCCCCAAAAAATGTAGTCCCAGTTCCCCCTCAGGCACTTTGTAGTCCCCCTGCCTGTGTCTTATCCTCTCCGCATTCTAAACAGGCCGCTTGGTCCTCCATGCTGGCTGGACCCAACAGGGCGGTCACTGACCACACAGGAGAGAGAGGCTCCCTGCTCTCAGTTCCAGTGCCTGGACCCAGCCCAGATCTGCAACTGAAGGGGAAATCCTGATTAGTCCCAGGCTGGATCACGCTCAGTGTGGACAGACTCCTTGGCGATTTTAGCTGCAAAGCTCCAGTAAGCCTCTAAATGAGCACGTACAAACTGCAATTTTTCAAAGACTTAACTTGGCCAATTTTGAGCAGATTTTCACTGCAGTGGCAAAAGGCATATCCCTGACACAAAGGCCAAATATAAAGTCTCTGCTCCAAATCATGGGGGCACCAGAGCTTCTCAAAGAAAAGATTGTCAGAAATTTTCAACATGGGCAAACAATGCATTTTTCCCAAGCCTCATTCTCAGAAATGGCTGAACTGTTTTGCCTGAAACTTAAAAAAAACCAAAACAAAACAAAAAACATTTAGCTTAAGGCAGACACCCAGCATGACAAATTGCAGCCCAAAAAGTTAAGTTGGGTAAAGTTATAAGCAACGGGAAACAGGGTCTCATAATGGGAAGTATTGAGCAACCTTAATAGTAAGCAGTGCAACCAGCCCCATCTATAACACAAAGGATGACACGCTAATGCTGTTCAGAGGAATGACAAAAATCAGCCAACCAGTAGCTTCTGTTGCCTGCTGATACCTAGAATTTACCGCAACTAAGGAATTGTCTACACTTAAACGTTTTACTGGTTTAACTGTACTGGAACCACCATATGCTATACCGGTATAAGCACTCTTATACTGATATCACTATATCTACACGAGGGCTTTTACTGGCATAGCTATGTTGGTTAAAAAAAAATATCAGGCCCCTGACTATCACAGCTATGCTGGTACATTTTTAAGTGTAGACCAAGCCTAAGGGCATGTCTGTAGGGATATTAAAGAAGGTACTAACAGTGATTCCCCCAAGTGACAGTGACCCCCCACAATTTGTCCCCCCACATCTTTTGGGTCTTCTGTTAAAACTTGTAAGCTACTGTGAACACTATGTTACCACCCCTGCTGTGAGCTATAAGCCATTAAGTGACTTTCACTTTATTGTACCAGCAACGGCTCCTAGGAACAGATCCCCACCCTCTGTGATTAAATGGAATGTATGTTGATGAATGCTTGATGTACATGAATGGTTAGGGAGGTGCCAGCCTAGAAAGGGAGTATCCATCGGCCGAAGAAGGTGTCAAGTGGAATCAACCAGATGACCCCCGGAGGGCGAACTGGGATCCACCCCAGCACCTCAAAGGAAAGAAGACAGAATGGAGCCACCCACCTGCTGATTGATTTAACAGCAGCAGAATGAAACAACTTCCATGAACTAACATAGGGAAAAATCCCTNTGTGTGAAACTGAATGAAATGTTATAGCTATAACTGACTGCTTACTATGATTCTTTTTATATTTACAATAAATGTGGCATCTTTACCTTATCCCTCTTAATAAGATCCTGCTGGTTTTTATTCTATTGGTATAACATGTCCACCCTATAAACTTAAGTCAACCTATGTTTGGTTGACTTACAGCCACTGCAATACTGCGGTGGTTCATGTCCACACTGCCCTTCTTTTGTTGGTAGTGCATCCTCACCCGGAGCACTTTCACCGACTGAAGAGGGACAGGGTAGAGGGCTGAGAGCCAGGGCTCTCAGCTCCACATGCGGCTTCCCACCAGGAACAGGGCAGCCAACTGGACACCGGGCGCAGATCTCTCCATCGGGAGTCTGGGTGCCCCCACGGGGTCTCAGCTCCTCACTCCCCACTGGGAGCATGTCTGCACCCAGCAGGGAGCTCTGTGCCTGGAGTCCGGTTGCTGCCTCATTCCCAGAAGGGAGCGGGGAGCCGAGAAGCCCGGTGCGGCTGCCCCGTTCCCAGCAAGGAGCCAAGAAGGGTGAAGGCTGTGTTCAAGTCTGATGCATACCCAATGCTGAGAGTTTATAAGCTGTTGGAGAGGCTAGGGGCTGTTGAGTACATCTCCATCCTTGATTTGGCCGGGGGATATCAGCAGATCCCCCTTACTGCAGGATTGAGAGAAAAGATCACCTTCTACCAATTTAAGGTGATACCTTTTAGCCTGCCCAGAGCAGCAGCCGCCTTCCAGAGACTGATGAACAAAGTGTTAAGGCCCCATGACCAATATTCAGCAGTGTACATTGATGAGATTGTTGGTACAGCAAGACTTGGAATGACCCCCTGAAACACCTCACAGTAATCTTATGGGCTCTCAAAAACTCAGGGCTGACAGCAAACCCATCTAAATGTAAATTGACCAGCCAGGGGGTGACCTACCTGGGCCATATGGGGGGGCAGGAGGGTGTGGACATCTGCGATGAATGGTAGGGAAGGTGCAGGCTTTGCAACATTGCCCCATCTGCACCTCAAACAAACAAGTATGTTGCTTCCTAGGGTTGACCAGATATTACAGGGGGTTCAGCCCCAAATTTGCTGCGATTGCTGCCCTCCCGACAGACCTAATAAAGAGTACAGCGATGCAAAAGATCTGCTGGTCTGGGGAGACGATACAGCCTTTAGAATGCTAAAGGAACACCTGACAGAAGAGCCTGTCCTATTCTACCCAGACTTTTCAAAATCTTTCATCTTACAGACAGGTGCCTCAGAGAGTGGCCTGGGGTCAGTCCTACTGAAAGAAATAGGAAGACAGGAGCATCCAATACTGTACCTCATCTGGAAGCTATTTTCCCAGGAGGTTACGTATTCAGTGTTAGAACAAGAAGCCCTATCAGCAAAGTGGGCTATTGAGATGTTAAGATACTATCCATGGAAGTAGCCATTTTATGTGGTGATGGATCATGCATCCCTTAGATGGTTACTCACCATGAACTTGAAGGACCATAACATGCAAATAAGGTGGTGTATTTAGCGCTCCAGCTACACTGGTTTGAAGTACTACACTGGGCAGGTAAGGAGTATGAAAATACAGACTTCTTCTCAAGAGACAACAGGGACTTGGCTGGCCTGAGGCAACCCGACAGTGGCAGAGGGTGTGTGATGGAATTTACAAACCCATCTCTAAGGCTGCAGCAGGGGAAAGACTGCAGCAGTACTGGGCCAGCAACGCCTCACCCGTCAGGCACTGCTGAACATGCCCCTGCAGAAGGAGCAGGATAAAAAGAGCTCCAGCAGGCAGTAGCGGCGCCAGCATTTCCGGTGCCCTAGGCAGCGGAAGGTCCCGCCCCCGAAATGCCGCCCCCAACAGCGGCGGCGGAAGGTCCCGCCCCCAAATTTGCACGGCCAGCCGGGGCCCCGGCGCCCCTCAAATGTTCGCGCCCTAGGCAACCGCCTAGGTCGCCTAATGGGTTGCGCCGGCCCTGCCAGCAGGGGAAAGGAGAGAATCCATTTCCAGGGGGAGTATTGCCCTGAGACAGGAGGAGAAGCAGCTCTTACTGTGGAGGTCCAGCTGTCTCCCCCTCGCTCTTTGAGACATCACCCCAGATAGAGAGAGAACCATGTGTGGGACCTGCATCTGTGCATCAGCCCTGAGACTCTAGGGGGTTTGGAGCAAAGGACTAACCAGCAGCCATGTCCCAAACTGAGACATCAGGTGGGGTAGGAAGTGGCCATGGGGAAGGTGAACAGGAAGTGGGCCAAGTCTAGGCCAGCCTGTACTGTCCCACTTTCAAAGGACTTGGGGCTGGGACCTGGTAGAGTGGATGGGCCAGGGTCCCCATGCCCACCCCTGATTCGCCTCATAGAGTGGATGGGCCAGGGTCCCCATGCCCACCCCTGATTCGCCTCGTAGAGTGGATGGGCCAGGGTCCCCATGCCCACCCCTGATTTGCCTCTGCTTAGCCCTGGAGTGGGTAGGACCCGGGGTCTGCTGACAAGAAAGCTGACTCAGCTGGACCCCATTCAGGGATCCTGGACTTACTGGATGAAAAGAGACTGGGGCAGCAGGCCCTGACTGCTAGGCCTGCTGACTGAACTGCTAACCCTGGCAGAATACCCAACTCCCCTCTGTGTCTTTGGAGATCTCTCTTGAAGTGACTTGTTCAAGGTCACAGAGAAAGTCAATAGAGTCAGGAATAGAACCCAGGACTGGCTTGATTCCCAGTGTCCTATTTTATTATTAAGATAGCTCCATAAATGTGCCTGGTGCTTTACAGAACAAGTGAAATAGACTAGACAATGTCTCCTCTTCTTTCCTCTAAGAAAGAAAGAAAGAAAGAAAGAAAGAAAGAAAGAAAGAAAGAAAGAAAGAAAGAATTAGGGGCAAGAGAGGGAAGAAAACAAAGGAACATGGGAAGTTTGTGGGAAAATTTTGGAGACGGCTCCACTGTTCCCTAGTAGTGGTCTATAAGCGTATGAGTATCCTTCCTCCTATGCTGCTGCTGCCAAAAAACCCTCCACCTCAATATAGTTTGCAATGAATGAAAATTAGGCAGGACATACTGCTGGTACTATGTGTCTCATTGACACAGTCCAAACCAGGGGTGAGCAACCTTTCAGAAGTGGTGTGCCGACTCTTCATTTATTCACTCTAATTTAAGGTTTCGCGTGCCAGTAACACATTTTAATGTTTTTAGAGGGTCTCTTTCTATAAGTCTATAATATATAACTAAACTATTGTTGTATGTAAAGTAAATAAGGTTTTTAAAATGTTTAAGAAGCTTCATTTAAAATTAAATTAAAATGCAGAGCCCCCCCAGACCGGTGGCCAGGATCCGGGCAGTGTGAGTGTCACTGAAAATCAGCTCGCGTGCCGCCTTCGGCACACGTGCCATAGGTTGCCTACCCCTGCTCCAAACGATTGTTCAAAAAGACAAGGGGACTAATTGCAGCAGATCTGTTTGGGGGCTGGAATCAAACATTAGCCCCTTGTTTGCTAAGGAGAAGGTCAAAGAAAATTTCAGTAGCAGTGCTGCAATGAACACATGCTCCAAAATTCAACCTTTCAAAGTACCTTGAAAACAGGGCACTCTTCCCAACTCATTTCAGAGAGAACAGACTGCCTTGTTCTTTGGAGATGAGGGAACGTTCAGCTAAACCTCCTGCACCTCTCCTACAGCACCTTGAACAAAAGAGGAGAGAGAAGACCTAGCACATTCAGTGTGAAACAACTATTTCTGGTTCCCAGCTTCTGCAGCCACTGAGTACCCACAGCTTACTCACAGCAGAGTTTGATGAGTCACTTTCTATTCTGCTCGTTTCAGGACTTTATAACACCTCTGCCGATTCTTAATCTTTATTCCTGTCATTCTTCACTTCATAACTCTTTAAGCTTGTAACGGATTCATTAAATTTGGGGTTGGTCTAAGGGCAAACTGTAACATCAAAACATATGTGACAAGGATGTGATTAGCACTGCATATATCAAAATATAGGACAGTAACTGCTTACCTTGCATGAAGTCTGGGGGGGTCTGGAAGCAGATACCGGCTGAGGGTATGTCTACACTGCAATAATACACCTGTGGCTGGCCCGTGTCAGCTGACTGCAGCTTAGGCTGCAGGGCTATAAAATTGCCTCTGGGACCCTCCCCCTTGTGGGATCCCAGGGCTCCCTTGTGATGGGAGAAGGGTTCCGAGGCCCAGGCTCCAGCTCAAACCTAAATGTCTACACTGCAATTGTATAGTCCCACAGTCAGAGTCCCATGATCCTGAGTCAGCTGAGACGGGCTAGCTACAGCTGTGTTATTGCAGTGTAGACATATCCTGAGTGACCTCTTGCAGCTCAAATTACACTGCTATTCAGAGACAGATGTTAAACAGTGAAGTCATGCACATGAAAAATGTAGGAGGGCAGTTGTCTATTAAAAAAAGAATGAGTCACTGTATTTGCTCAGCACACTGCAATTTGAAAGACAAGGAACCACAAAAGGTTGCAGACTAGCTGTCTTGTTGCCACTGCCTTTGTTTTGTCTTTCTGCCAGAGATGGTGAGCAACAAAGGCAAAGCCATCTGCAGTAGAAGCTATAAAATAGCTAGGATTGAAAGACTTAAGGAATGTCTGAAGAGTCCAAAACATTCTAAAAAAAACCAGAATGAAAACAGGAATCATATGGTTCTTCATGTAACCTTTACTCTGATGGTAAATTTAAATTTTTAGCAATTATGAAAAGTCACTAACCATATTACAAATGTAATAACATTAGCAAGACTGTCACTGTGTACATAGCAGCTGTTGAGAAATTCATTTTTTCTTCATTAAGGAGATCCTTATTTGCATGATTAAAATGTCACATTAGATAAATACATGTGGTTGAGGATGAATCACTGAACAAAAATGCCACCTGCCAAGCACAAAGAATAAGAACAAACAAACAAGTAGATACAATTCAGGGCCTGATCCAGCTTCTAGGGGGAGTCTAAATGAGCTTAAGAAGGTGGAGAATCGTTTTAAAATATTTATCCAAGAAGTATTCCACATGCTTGAAATATTTGCTTCTGTTGTTTCCAGTCCTTTTGGAAGAAAGCACTAAAGATTAATACTAAATGGAAGTCTCCCTATTTTGTGTCTTAAAGATTCCACGAAAATGGCTCCTAAGAAAGCAGACTGACCACATTCAGTCCAAACATAACCCCTTCCTGGGGGTTTATTGAAAAGTCAGAAACAACCACTAAGCTTGACTGTTCCAAAACTTCCTCCCCTTTATGCATGTTAATTTATTCTACCCTTAAAAATAGGGCAGGGAGAGTGCCCACCTTTATAATTTGATTGCAGCTAATTGACTCCATCTGCTCATACAGCTCAGCAATATGTCCTCCGCACCTTCATGCTGCACACAGGCACTTGCTAAAGCATTAACAGAAAAGCCCTGTGTTCCCAAATAGGGTCCTGGAAACTCTCCGCCTTCCCGTTACAATTTCCCTGACATGTCTGGACGCCCACTATTATAACATTGTATGAGTGTGAGAAGAACCAGGAAGTGAAATTGAATAGAAATGAAGTGAAACTAATTTGTCTGTTTTCTTTGTCCAAGATCAGTGAAAATAGAGAAAATTTATTTCTGTTCTTAGCAGGCCCTGACCCTGTAAGTAGAGCTACCTGGGACTACAGTTGTCTTATTGGTAAGAGGAGTAAGGAAATTTGGTTTTTGAACATATTTTAAACTAACAGCATCCGTCTACAGTATAGATGGACTCAAGATGCAAGATCAGGATTTTAAACAAAGTAGAGCTGAATGGGAATTGGTCTTCTGTTTTGTGGGAAATTCTGCAATTTCAAAACAGACTGAAAACAAGATATTTCAATATTTCCTGTGAAATGAAAGTTCAGAAAAAGTTGAGTTGATTAAAATGTTTTGTTTCGATAAAATTGAAATGTTTTATTTAGGGCTGTCGATTAATGACAGTTAACTCATGCGATTAACTCAAAAAAATTAACTGCGATTAAAAAAATTAATCGTGATTAATCACTCTGTTAAACAATAGAATACCAATTGAAATTTATTAAATATTTTGGATGTTTTTCCACATTTTCAAATATATTGATTTCTATTACAACACAGAATAAAGTGTACAGTGTTCACTTTATATTATTTTTATTACAAATATTTGCACTGTAAAAATGACAAACAAAATAAATAGTATTTTTCAATTCACCTCATACAAGTGTTCCTGTCTACTGTAGTGCAATCTCTATCGTAAAAGTGTAACTTACAAATGTAGAGGTTTTTTTTGGTTACATAACTGCACTTAAAAACAAAATAATGTAAAACTTTAGAGCCTACAAGTCTGCTCAGTCCTACTTCTTGTTCAGCCAATTGCTAAGACAAACAAGTTTGTTTACATTTACGGGAGATACTGCTGACTGCTTCTTATTTACAACGTCACCTGAAAGTGAGAACAGGCATTCACATGGCACTTTTGTAGCCAGCATTGCAAGGTATTTACGTGCTACGTATGCTAAACATTTGTATGCCCCTTCATGCTTCGGCCACCATTCCAGAGGACATGCTCCCATGCTGATGATACTTGTTAAAAAAATAATGTGTTAATTAAATTTGTGACTGAACTCCTTGGGGGAGAATTGTATGTCTCCTGTTCTGTTTTACCCACATTCTGCCATATATTTCATGTTATAGCAGTCGCAGATGATGACCCAGCATATGTTTGTTTTAAGAACACTTTCACAGCAGATTTGACAAAATGCAAAGAAGGTACTAATGTGAGATTTCTAAAGATAGATCCAGTGCTCAATCCAAGGTTTAAGAATCTGAAGTGCCTTCCAAAATCTGAAAGTGACGAGGTGTGGAGCATGCTTTCAGATGTCTTAAAAGAGCAACACTCTGATGCGGAAACTACAGAACCCAAACCACCAAAAAAGAAAATCAGCCAGCAGCATGTGCGGGGGTGAGGAGGTGAGCCGTGAGCCAGAAACGGGTGGGGGGAGTCTCGCAGTGGGGGCGGGGACTGGTGAGCGAGTGAGGAGGCGAGTGGCAGGCGGGCAGAGGGGTGAGGAGGCAGGCGGGGGGAGTCTGGTGAAGGACTGAGAAGGCGAGCAGCGGGCAGGCATGGGGGTGAGGTGGCTGGTGGGGGGGTCTCCCCCCCACAAGCAAGAGCACACCCCCAGAGTTTTGACTCCTGGCGATCGCTGAGCAGAGCGGGGGGACGGGAAAGGGCTGACCTTTCCTTGAGGTGGGAACCAAAGTCGCGCTTCAGTGCAGCTGTCATAGCCAGCTCTTTGTGACCAGGCTTAACGCTGCGCCAGATCCAAACCTGCTCTTGGCGAACGAGCTTTGGGATCCGATCCAAAGTGAACTGAAGTCGCTCATTTATTTTAAGGGACGGGGGCAGCACCCCCAGAAACCTCTGCCGCCCGCGAGACTCACTCTGCAGTGACAACAGACAGGAAAACCCACCCCAGCCAATTGAGCCCGGGGGGCTGCTGACCCCCGGCTCAGCCCCAGGACTGGCGCATTCCAATGGCTCTCAGCACCCTGGAGCTGGACCCCTCTGCGCTCAGGGTGCCCCTAAGAAGGGCTGGGCAGGGCAGCTGGCACCCAGTGCCAGGCAGGGAATCCCCCCGGGGCCGGCTCCGTGGATGCTGTGGAAGGGCTAGAACCGCCAGCTCTGAAATGAGACACGGCTCCATGTTCGATGGGGGAGGCTGCCAGATGTGAAGCATTGCCATTTCCAAGCTTTTCTTTCCCCACCTGTTTTTGCATGGGGGTGGGGGGAGGGGCAGATGCCCCGCAGAGGTAATAGCTGCATCCCCCCACAGCAGAGCATTGTTAGAATATAGATATTCAGGCCTGTCTGTAAAGGCCTATACTCAGGGGTGGCTCCAGGCACCAGCGCAGCAAGCGCGGGGGGCGGCATGCCAGTCGCTGTGAGGGTGGCCGTCAGGCTGCCTTCGGCGGCATGCCTGCGGGAGGTCCCCCAGTCCCACGGCTTCGGTGGTAATTCGGCGGCGGGGACGCTGAAGGCATGGCACCGGTGGACCTCCCGCAGGCATGCTGCCGAATCCGCGTGGCCAGTGGACCGCCTGCAGGCATGCTGCCGAATCCGCGTGGCCAGCGGACCGCCTGCAGGCATGCCGCCGAATCTGCGTGGCCAGCGGACCGCCTGCAGGCATGCCACCGAATCTGCGTGGCCAGCGGACCGCCTGCAGGCATGCCACCGCATCTGCGTTGCCACCGGACCGCCTGCAGGCATGCCACCGAAAGCCGCCTGACTGCCGTGCTTGGGGCGGCAAAATACATAGAGCCGCCTCTGCCTATACTTTAAGAATTTAGGTATATGTTTATACGTTTAGCTAGTTATAGAGGTATAAAAGAAAGAATCAAAATCACTGTCTGTCTGTGTAAGGGCCTTCTCTCACTGTGACAGTCTGAGGCCCTGTTCTTAAGCTAAGGCCTTTGGCTAAGCAGCAGAGGCAGCCATAAGCTGGGAAGCGAATGGTCACATCCTCCCATTCCAAACTAGTCATACTGAAATAAGGCAATCTGGGGCTGTTAGAAAGGTGATCCGATCTATCACCTTCAGATAAAGGGAAGAGCCTAGAAGATGTAAAAGGAAATTTAGTTCGATAGTTTTCTGTTTGGTAAGAACTCACTTATCAATAGACATAGTTGGGAAACACTTATGTCTTTATAGAAGTAGTTGTGAGATCCTCACTTCTGTATTGTCTTGTCATTATAGTTCCCACTTTTCTGTTGTTTATTTGCAAGGTCTCCGTCTGGTTCTGTGATGGTTTCTGTCTGCTGTATAATTAATTTTGCTGGGTGTAAACTAATTAAGCTGGTGGGATATAATTGGTTAGCTAATCAGGTTACAATATGTTAGGATTGGTTAGGTAAATTTCAGTAAAATGATTGGTTAAGGTATAGCTGAGACTATTACTATATAAATTAGGGGCAAACAGGAAGTAAATTGGGATTCGAAAATAAGGAAAAAGGAACTTGGATTTAAGCTTGCTGGAAGCTCACCCCAATAAACATTGAATTGTTTGCACCTTTGGACTTCGGGTATTGTTGCTCTCTGTTCATGCGAAAAGGACCAGGGAAGTGGGAGAGTGAAGGAATAAGTCCTCTGACATGTGCAGACCGACCCACCTAGCTCACAGCAGAGGCAGGGAAAGGAGGTGCCCAGCCACACCGGGAACAGGGCTGCAGAGGCTGCTGCCGGAGCGCTGCACGTGCTGATTCCGTCCCGGGCAGGCCGGGGCTGAGCGCTGCTCAGCTACTGTCCAGGTCACTTACCCACACTGGAGAGCAGGGGCTGCACCTGGGGGGCGTGCACCTGACTCAGTGCAGTGAGAGTGCCCTGCACACGGCAGCCTCGCTGTTAGCCCCGGCTCCCCAATCCCAGCCATTCCCAAAGGCGCACAAATCGCATGGCCTCAACACCGCCAGTGGGCATTCAGACGCTGCCTCGCTGGGCACGTGCGGCTGCTCTAAAGGGAGCCAGAGTTTTCAGGAATCAGCCCCCTCCCCAGAACTATTTTACTGCAACAGGAGACTCCGTGATCCCCACTGACAAGCAAACTCCTGCTGTCTCCTTCTGAATGCTCCATTCCAGAGGGAGGGCTCCAAGTGTGCTCCGGTTACTGTCCTGGCCTCAGGATTTGCAGTGGTGTAAATGAAGGTTGAATCTGAAGTTTCAGATGTGGATGTTTCCTCAGCCTCTAGTTGCTTCCCCAGCCTAGACGAAGCGCGGGATTTGTGATGAAAGACATTATCACACTGAAGGGGTGAGCTCAGAAGTTACAAGTGGTGGGGTCATTACAGACGCCTAGAAAGTCCTCCCCAGTGAAGGTAAATATTTGTAACTCACTGCCCTGACCTCAGGGCACAGGCTGGGGTGTGATTGTCGGCAGTAGGGATTTGCTCTGTGGGTTTTGCTTGTGTGATTGACTCAAGCTATTTAGGGCCAAATCCTGATACACAATCTTCCCTTGGAATTGCAGGTAGTAACCTGCTAGCACAAGGGTGGGCAAACTACAGCCCACGGGCCGCGTCCAGCCAGTCAGACCTTTTAATCCAGCCCTCGAGTTCCATTGCCCCGCTCCAGCGCTCTGGCCTGAGAGTGGGGTCAGAGGCTTTCCCCACTCCGCCTGGCACTCTGGCTGGGGAGCAGGGTCGGGGGCTTGTCCTGCTCCGTCTGCCCGGAGCTCCCACATGTTCAGGATCTGCGTGATGGGAGTGAGGGCACGCATGTTACTCCGGCTGCACAACCCACACATGCCTCACACGCCATCAGAGCCTGGAACATGCAAGCCCACATGCCTGCTACTTATTGGCTTAGGTGACTCCGATGTTTTAGTAGTGTTAATTTTCCATTGTTGAGGATGAAACAAAGAGTAGTTGGCCAGAGAGTGCTTAGTGGCGTTTGTCAAAGTTGTGGGCTGTCGGGACCTATGTGGGAGGAGATTTGAGAGCAGGGGGGTGGTGAATCTCAATGAGTCCCAATGACTGGAAGCTGGCACCGGAGAAATCCAGGCTAGGGAGAGGGCCCAGTTTTTTCACAGTGCGTGCCAGCTTGTAAAACAGCAGTTTGAAATAAGGGCAGCAGTTAGGATTTTCTTTTCCCTTTCAAAAATGGGTGAACAGTGAGTGTTGGTTTTCAAAGAATGGAACGCAAAATATTTTTTCACAAACGTGAACTCGAAGGCTGTATGCCTGATTTGTCAGGAGAGCATCGCGGTGTTCAAGGAGTACAATTCGAATCACCATTTTTCAACGAAACAGCCTAATTATGGCAGCAATTTAACAACTGAGGAAAGGGCAAGAAAAGCTGAGAAACTCGCCACGAACTTAAAAGCTCAGCAAAATATTTATGTGCGACAAGCTACAGTTCAGGAAGCCACTACAAAGGCAAGTTATGTTCTGGCGTTTAAAATCACTAAACAAAATAAGCCTTTTGCTGAAGGGGAGTTTTTGAAAGAATACATGGCTGATGTTGCTGGTACGCTGTGCCTGGAATACCAAAACAAATCTGAGAACATTAGTTTGTCACGAAGAACTGTTACTCACTGTGTAGAAGTGATTGATGAACATTTGGCTTCTGAGTTGAACAAGAAAGCACAGGGCTTTACATGGTTTTCGTTAGCTCTCGATGACAGCACTGACATTAAGGACACAGCACAGTTATTGATTTTTGTCAGAGGAATTGACGACAAATTTGAAATCACAGAGGAATTTTTATCAATGCAATCAATGAAAGGCACAACTAAGAGATCGGATTTATACGAGAGGGTGCCGGGCTGCTTTGAACATCTGAAACTCCCCTGGAGTAAACTGGCAAATGTAATCACAGATGGATCACCAAATTTAACTGGGAAAAATGTAGGATTTTTAAAAAGAATTCAGGACAAAGTAAAGGAAGACGACCCTGATAAGGAGATGATTTTTCTGCATCGTATTATACATCAGGAGGCCCTCTGCAAAAATGTCCTGGACATTGATCATATTGTTCACATAGTAGTGAAAATAGTGAACTACATAAGAGCGATGGGACTTAATAATCGGCAAGTCATTTCCTTTCTTGAAGACACTGACACCAAACACCAGGACTTACTTTACCATACAAATGTCCGCTGGCTCAGCCTAGGAAAGGTAGTGTGGGAACTCAGAAATGAAATTGACACTTTTCTGGAGATGCAGGGGAAAGAAAATGATTTCCCTGAATTAAAGAATTCAAACTGGGTGTGTGACCTCGCTTTTGGTGTGGATATCTTGGCACATTTAAATGAACTTAATGTGAAGTTGCAAGGAAATAATGTGTTTGTACACGAATTGTATTCTAGTGTGACAGCTTTCAAAGTCAAGTTAGTCTTGTTTTTAAAACAAATTAAGGACAAAGTGTTCACTCACTTTGCAACACTGAAATACTTGGAAGTGTCGCCAGAGCAGACAGAAAAGTACGGCAAAATTTTGAGTGACTTGCATGAAGAATTTTCTCGTCAATTCTCTGACTTTGAGAAGATAGAGAAAACACTGGAGCTGGTGTCATGCCCACCATCATTTGACTACAAGTAAGCCCGGCAAGAATTACAATTGGAACTCATTGATCTAAAGTGCAATTCCACCTTGAAGGAAAAGTACAATTCAGAAAAACTGGATGAGTTTTATGGCTCCTTGAGTAAAACAAAGTTCCCAAATATCCGCAAAGTGGCACAGAATCTTTGTTTTGTTCAGCTCCATCTATGTGTGTGAACAAACATTTTCCCTGCTGAATTACAACAAATCTCGCTACAGATGTCAGTTAACTGACCAGCATCTCAGCTTGGTATTGCAGATTTCCACAATGAGAAGGACACCAGACTTGATGCCATTGTAAAGAAGGGTGACCAGCTGCATTGTTTACATTAATCAAAGAGGGCGTGGAAAGGGGTAAGTTTGGTTTAATTATTGTAATACTATTATAAATATACCATCATAACAATGTAAGTAAGGTTTTATATTTATTTCCACTAAAATTTATTAAAGTTTATTTGAATATCTCTGAACTGTTAATTTTGTGAGCATTCATGGCCCGCCATACAATTTCCATGCCCAGATGTGGCCCTCAGGCCAAAAAGTTTGCCCACTCCTGTTCTAGCATGATTAAGATCCCAGGATATACTGTTATTTGGAAACAATATAGCCTACTCAAATCCATGCAGAGCTCAAGGACACCAAGAGGGGACATGGGGAAGGGGAAGCGAAGGGTGTATTAGGGGAAAGCCAGGACTCTATGGGTCTGACCCAAAGCCCATTCAAGGGATTATCATCATTAGTCACTTGTATTGTCTTGCTGCAGGGAGGGGTCTGTCGCGGGAGTGAGGAGGCAAGCAGCGGGCCGGCAGGGATGTGAAGAGGTGAGTGGCAGGTGCAGGAGTAAGGAGAGACTCAGCAAGCCAGTGGTGGGCAGGAGGGTGAGGAGGGATGCGGTGGCAAGCGGGGAGGGGCAGGTCCTGGGGTGGGGTCTGGGGTGGAGAGTGTGGGCAGGGCTGACAGTACCCCAATGTGTCCTGATATTTTACTGTTGCCATCTGGTCACCCTATTCCTATGCATTTCCTTTTGATCAAGTATACTCTTGGGGACTGTTCCTTGGCACATGTGCTAATACTTCCTTTCATTAGATCCACATATTTTTACCTTACCTCTTTCAAATTCTTTGGTTACAAGAAGAATAGGGGTCATTTCATCACAATGGAGGGATACCATTTACTGAGAAAAGGAGAGAGAATGAGGTTGCATTTATCTCATCCAAGCAGACATCCAAGTGTGTTCTTGGATATAATCCAATCAGCAATAGAATCATGATAATTCAGCTTTGAGCAAAGCTAGTCAATATCTTGATGCTACTGTTGTAGGGGCATAAGTTTGTATGATTGATATATTACTAGCTTTGCTCGAAAGTGATGTGATTGAGATCTATGACTGACTTGAAGAGACACTCACTAAAACACCCAAGTAAAGATATCAACCTTGTAACTGGGGACTTTAGTGAGAAAGTTGGAGCTGTAAGCTCTTATAAAGAAGTAATGGGAAACAATGATAAGAGATCACAAAATGAGAGAGGAAGGCACTTAGCTGTAATGACCAGGTTATTAGAGCAGCAGAATTCAAACACCGTCTTCACTCAAATTCTAAATATTTATACATATGGAGGTCACCTGATAGTATGACAGAACCAAATTGCATATGTAATGATACAGCAATGCTGGAGATCATGTTTAATTAACAAAAGACTTTCCCAAGTGCAGACTGTGGGTCAGCCCTGCAGCTGTTAGCCTCAAACATAAAATTAAAACTTAAAAAGATAAGATGGTCGACACACAGGTCCACTGCATTTGAATTGGTCCATAAAACAAAATTATGTAACTTCTGTCCAGAATGGGTTTGAGGCATTGGCATAGGTGAAAAAGGAGAACAATCCAAATGACCTCTGGAGTAAAATGAAAGCTATTATGCTTGAAACTGCCAAGACACACATTCCAAAAAGTCAACGTGTCAGACCTCACCATGGTTAACTGAAAAAATGCTTGAGCTGGCAGAAATACAATACAGAGTTAGGGAGTGGCTTGGAGATGAAAGATGCAGACAATATAAGGAACTGAGTAGATAGAGAAAGGCAGAATAGACAAGACAAGGGCGAATGTATAGGGGCAAAAAGAATGGAACTTGAGAATTATAAAGAGTAATAACCCAGAAGGTGTGTTCACAGTGGTCAGGCTTCTTACGGAAAAGTTTTCCCTGTGGATCAAACATAATAAAAGATCATGATGGCAGGGTCCTCACTGAAGATATGAAATGCACATTGAGAGTTGACTGTGCCTATCTCGAGGACCACTCATAATACAGGGTGACAGAAAAGAGTATGGAGACGGAGCCATGAATTCTGTGAGAGGAAGTGGTAGGAAAATGCAGGTAGACAACATGCCTGCAGAATTTTTAAGAGCTATTGGTGAACATGGCATTGATTTTATGTGGAAAATTTGTGACGATGTATGGATGACTAGAAATTGTTTGGAGGACTGGACAAAGGGAATTCTTCAGCCCTCACTAAAGAAGGGAGTCATAACAGAGTGAAGTAACTATTGTACCATCTCTCTGAAATTCTGAGCAAAATTATGTTCTACATAATCCAGCATCACATGAAATGAAGAATAGAAGCAGAACTATCACCACAACAAGCTGGTTTCAGAGAGGGCCAAGGCACATGTGACTGATATTCACAATCTGGTCACACTGGTAAAAAAATGCAGAGTGCCATCACCCACTGATTATGTGCTTCATTGACTACTCAAAAGCTTTTGATACCATCAGTGTGATCCTCTTTGGAGGATACTGGCAGACATGGGGATTCTAAAGCATCTTATTAAACTCATCGCAAGTCTCTAGCACCAACAGCCCATGGTATGAACAGCAATAGGTAACAGTGAGTGGTTTTCCACTTGGCAGGGTGTAAGACAAAGGTGTATTTTGTCCCCAAGCCTCTAACATAAAACATAGAATGTATGAAGAGACGGGCTTTGGAATGTTTTGACAAAGTGGAAGAAGCTGGGATTTCCATTGTTGGACATCTCTTAACCAACCTCAGGATATGCTAATGACATGACACTCTTTGCTACAACCACTGATGCAACTGATGCAAAACAAATGTTGGTAAAAAATCAGTTAACGAGGAATATGGACTATTCCTGGATGTGACACAAAAATGCAAGCTGACATCACAATTAATGAACAAGTTGTATTAATTTAATTATTTGGTTATTAATTAATTTAATTAATGTTATATCGACCCAACAGGCCTCATCCAACAAAACTGGAATATGACTAGTGATGGCTTGCTTAGCTATGGACTCCTGTAGTGGGGTGGCTGCCCCACTTCTGAAGAACAGGGGTTAAAAGCAGCCCTGGAGAGGGCTGCGGCTGTGAAAAACCTAGGCTGATTGGGGAAACAGCCACAGCTGGGGCCATGTCCCAATCAGGCCACAGTTGGCCCTATAAAAGGCTGTGGGCCAGGCGCTCAAGAGCCCCTCTCTCTAGCTTCTGAGAGAGAAGGACCTGGCTGCCTGGGAGCTGAGAAGGGTACCTGAGGTGGAGCAGTGCTGGGGAAGGGCAGAGGGAGCTGGGGAGCTCCAGCCTAGCAAAACCCCAGGCTGCAGGCCTTGCTAAAAGGGCCTAAAAAGGTACTGGGGCTGCAGAGAGGCAGCCCAGAGATAGGCAGCAGGTCCTAACCCCTTGCCGATGATGAGTGGTTTACAGACTGCAGTCCGCCCCAGGGAGCAGGGGCTAGAATGATGACTGGCAGTAGCCACTGAGGCAAGGTGGGGATAGAGGGTTCCCCTGGGTGGGGAGACACAGATTGTGGGTTACTGCTGCGGGGCAGAACCCTGATGTAGAGGGGCACTGGGGTCTGGGAGGGACATGGGGGCCAGTGGCAGGTGAGACACTGGCCTGCAGAGGGTGCTCCAGGCTGGACGGGCTAATTCCCAGGTCAACCAGCAGGAGATGCCATGCCGGTGAGTCGTCACCCCGTGACAACTCCATTAAAGTGTGGAAAAACCATAGCATCTCAAAATGTACAAAGGTGCAATGAGTAAAAAGTCTAACTTTTCTCCATAACTATTTATGGATGTGAACCATGGGGCGTTAATGCTGCTGACAAGAAAAATCAACGTTTTGGAAATGTGGTGCTGATGCAGACTCTTGCATATGTCCTGGACAGAAAAAAAGATCAATGCCTATGTTAGAATTATTACTGGAGAGAAGCAGACCCTGATGTCAGAAATCGATAGATGTAAACTTATGTATTTTGGTCACATTAGGTGTAGAGATGGACATAACCTTCAGAAAGTTATTATGGAAGGAATGGTGGAGGGTCATGGTTGTAGGGGATGACCAATGAGGAGCTGGGTGGATGGTGTGTGGCAGATTGGTGGAAGGGCAGCAGCTGAGTGCTTAAAGATAGCGATGGATGTGAAGGCTTCTGAAAATTCTGCTATGTCACCGTTATTCAGACATGCATAAATGGATTTACTTTTTGTATTAGATCAGTGAAAGATCATTAGATCACTATTATGCAATCATCGCTGGTTACAAAGTGTCCAGTCGGTTTCAGTGGAAGGGAGGAAGAGGAGAATTGATGGTGTTTTGAGCCGGAGAGATCTTGATAGGCAGCTGCAACAATACCGAAACACAGCTGCATATGAAGGAGATCAAGATTAACCAGTTGTGACTCCAGATCAAAAACAGGGGTGGGGCTTTGTAACTTCCCTTGGCTACACACATTCACATTGTGGCCAGCTTATCATGGTAGCTAAGGGCTGCACAAAATTAGAGTGCTAAGATCTAATTTGAGCAGAGGAGTCCAAAACTAAAGGTTTTTCTCCACCTCCACCCTCCATTCCTCTGGCTCAGAGAAACATGTAAGATTTTTTTTAATGCATTGATTCTAGGGGAAGACTTTGCCAAAAGGATGATCCAGATCCTCAGCTGATATAAATTGACACAGATCCATTGAAGGCAATAGAGCTGCCCATTTACACCAACTGCAGATCTGTCTCAATGTATGTTATGCCTGGATCTCAACACCATGTAGCGGTTGTCTGTTCCCCTCTGTGCTCATTGGCACTTTGGAAAGCTTCTGCACATGCCTCTGGAGCAGTGTGATTCCACAATACCTCCAACATGGGGCAGTGCCTTAAAGGCACAGTTGAAAATATACCCCTGAGCTGTGGCTGCCAGGCTCTTTAATGAAGTTCTGCTGCTTTCGGAGCCCATTATTGGAATGTACACTACACAATAAGTGCCCTCGTGGCATGCCACTGCGCCCTACTAAAATCCTCCATCTGAAAGAGCTGCACAGAAGTGGGAAGAAGGTTTATTTTACACTCATTTTTGTTCTTGTGCTTCTAAGCAGAAAGTGCCCAAGCTGCACAACTGGGAGGGGGAATGGAAGTGGGGAGCTTTTCAGAACAAAGCCCAGCCCTAGATTAAAAGAATATAGAGTATAAAATACCTGGGTGTCTGCACCATGACTTTCTTTAGTGTAGGATACAAGATGTAGGCAAAGAAACCCAGTAGAACCATTAGGCCAAACTCAGCAATGGTACAAACTGGCACAACTGCACTGAATTTAGTGGAGTCACACTAGGGTTGAAGGCTAGCCTGAGAGAGTACAGGAACCTCAGGGGAAGGAGAGCCTCTAGATACGGAGACCGGGTCTAAGAGGAAAGTGTTGTCAGAGGAAACATTAGCCACTGTGCAGAAAGCAAGCTGTGGACTGGCTGGAGAGAGAGAAGGAATTAGAGACTCATCCCATGAAATGCAGAGCAACCTTCAAGCCCTGCTACAATTATTGGGCTCTGCACCTCTCAGAATCAGGCCCTTAAACTGTGTAGAAAGGTATATCTCCATCTATTATAACCTCTCTCATAGAACTGGAAGGGACCTTGAAAGGTCATTGAGTCCAGCCCCCTGCCTTCACTAGCAGGACCAAGTACTGATTTTTGCCCCAGATCCCTAAGTGGCCCCCTCAAGGATTGAACTCACAACCCTGAGTTTAGCAGGGCAATGCTTGAACCACTGAGCTATCCCTGCCCCTCCCCCATTCTTGATTGACAAGCTCAAAGGAAAAGTGCAGAGCCCACTTACTGAAAGCAGACCATCCTGCGCAGCTGCCCAGGTGCTAAACTAAAGGATGAATCTAGCCATGGGGGTGTGAGAGAGAAATACATCAGTGCTGTGAGCTGCCAATTGATCCAGTCAGATGGGAGCTGTTCAGCCACATTGCACAAGAGAAGCCTTATAACAGCAATAAGAGTTGCTCCGTCAGGCAGCAGCACACACTCAAGGGTCCTATGTTATAGCTGCGCTGCCTCAGGACTCGGGTAGCTCTGCAGACTGTTTTATTGTGCTCTACAGTCATAGCCAGGCTACTAAAAGCAGCATAAGGCTTTTGGGGATTGGCAGGCTGCTCTAGCTGAAAGAGGGGAGGACACTCTGGAACTTACATAGCCCTCTGACCTCAGGTGGGTTTGCAGAGTTAACGTTTAACTTATTCTCTGCCTTGTTAAATTGAGTTAGATTAAACCATTGTGCGTCAAACTTTGGGCATGTGACTGTCCTCAGATCTTTGTCAGATTAAGGAGCTGATTTATAAAACCCTTGCTCTGAATATCTTTCTCGTGGTTTTACTGGAGAATGGAGCCCATGGATTTTGCTACAGGAGATGTGAATCATGTGGGGAGTAGGGGAGATGGGAGTGGAGCAGTGCCAAGCATGCGGCAATGCCAGAACCATTCCTGTGGACATGGTATATGGCTCGGGGTGGGAGTGCGTGGTGGTGGGGTGCACCTTACTGACACACCAAAATAGCCACGTGTAGCTCTCTAAGCGTATATTGCATACCACCCCTGCCACTTGGCCATGTTCCCTAACCAGCAGACCACGATCACGCCTCTGGATCTGTGGGATCCCCACTCCAGGAGCTTTTTAGTTAGGCTGAGATCCTGCAAATGGATCCACGTGGGCAGATCTTCGCAGCTACACAGAGCCCCACGGAAGTGAATGGAACTCTGCATGCAAAGGCACATCTGCATGGATCCAATTGCTGGATCAGGGCCCTAGATTGGAATCCTACCCTGGTGCTGTGTCAGGCAAGGTAGGGGTGAAGGAGCTTACTAGAACTTTGCCTTAAAAGTCACAATTGCTTGCTTCAAAAGGACCCACTTCAATGATCTTCACTTCCCATTAACTTTGTTCTATTTTATGTATACTTAAAATACATAAGGGGGGAGGGATAGCTCAGTGGTTTGAGCATTGGCCCACTAAACCCAGGGTTGTGAGTTCAATCCTTGAGGGGGCCATTTAGGGATCTGGGGCAAAAAAAAATTGGTCCTGCTAGTGAAGGCAGGGGACTAGACTCAATGACCTTTCAAGGTCCCTTCCAGTTCTATGAGACAGGTATATCTCCATATATTATTATGTCTCTAAAACGTGGGGATTATTTCCTTGCAAAGGAATGCTTTGCAACCCCTACCCAAAACTTGTCTTAAACACTTGTGACCTACTGTCAGTCAAGACACAAAGGGCATATCTATGCTGGGAAAAAAATCCGCCAAGCATGGCAGCGCGTCTCAGAGCCCAGGCCAACTGACTTGGCTTGCGCTAGGAGGCCACAGCAAGCAGTGCACATGCTCCTGCTAGGCATGGAGCCCGTGTTCAGAGCTCCACTTCTATCACCGGATTTCAGACCCGTGGCTTCAGCCTGAGCCCAAATGTCTACACTGCTATTTTTTTAGCCCCATAGTACAAAGATATAACAACGTCGTTATGAGTTTTCTTTGCCTTTGCAGGATGTAGGCATACATGGTGAATGGACTCAGCATGCTGGAGAAAACATGCCTATACTGCACATGAAACATCAAGGCTTTTCCAGAACTATTTGGCATATCTCTAGTCCAATCTAGAGTGTATGGCCCTCCAACTGGTTTTAATGAAGGATAAGTGAGGTAGACTATGATTACAGATGCATTGGACACTTGACTCTCATCCCAGCAGAAATCTGTTGTGTGCTCAAACATTTCTGAAAGCTTTCAGAAGAATGTTGTCATTAGTTAGCTTGTCTGAGATGCTCTGGTCTACTGGTTAGAACGAAGAGCTGGGAGCAAGGAGGCCTGGATTCTTTTCTTAGTTCCATAAGAGGGAGCAAGGTCAGTGCACCTGACTGATCAGCTGACCCCAATTAGGTCTAGAAGAGGGCACTGGCCCTAAAGGTGAGGTGAGGGGAGACCTGGAGAGCAAGGGCAGCAGCTGCTGCTGGCAGCAGGAGGAGGAGGAGGTGGTGGTGGTTGTTAAGTTGTTCCTGGGACAGCAAGCTACCAGCATCCCCTGGGAGGAGAGGTAGTGGGAACAAAGGGCCTCAAGGAGAAAGCCTAGTGTAGTGGTGCTCAGAGAACAGAGCATGGAATATTCCTGCAGGAAGCCCTGAAGCAGGAAGGACTGTGAAGTAAAGGGGGAAAATCCCCTGGGAGCTGTATCCCAGGGAGGGCTGAGGAACTGGTTGTGTTACTTTTGCCTAGGATGAGGAAAATCAAACTGCCTGGAAAGAGACGCTGGGTGTGGAAGTGGGTCCTTTGTGAGCTGTGGAGCTGGCCAGCTCATTACACATGGTGGAGAATGTGGGCAGGTGATTGGCCTTTGGAATCCAAAGGAAATTGAAGCCTCTGACTTTTGACTGACAACCCCCCACCCCAGTTTGGGTGATGAGGAAAGGTGGAGGAGGTGATGTGCAGCAGCAGAAGACAGCTGCATTACAGAGGCAGCAGCAACAGGTCCAGGCTATGTTCCTGCAACTGATGGGCAGCCTGCAGAAACAAGAGGCTCAACAGCAGGGGCACTTCCCACAACAGGAGTGGATGCAGACACGGCTGGGCCAAGGGACTCTGGGGAATTCAGCTGATACTGGAAGGAGTAGCTTGGGCCAGCTGGTCCCTGGGTGTCAGAGGATGATCTGGAGGCCTTTCTGCATACCCTGAAGTGAGTGGCCAGTGCAGCGGGCTGGGACGAATCGATTTGGGTGGCTGCAGAGCACTGTTTCTGGCATGAGGCACAGGCAGCCTACTGGTCAGTGAGAGACAAACAGGCAAGCTCCTAACCTGTGGTGAAGGCTGCCATCTTAGATAGACTAGGACTGACGCCGGAGGCACACTAGCACCATTTTGGGGCTGGACCATTCTCACAGGAGGCATGACCACAGGATTACAGGATCTTGCTGCCTGATGGCTATGCCCAGAGACAACTTCCATAGAGAAAACCATTGACTTTGAAGGTCCTTCCCTTGGAATCCCAGAGCTGGGTAAGGTGATTCCAGAGTGCTTTTGTGAGTGGGCAGAAGCCACCTTTGAGGCCAAAGGAGCAGATTGGCCTGAATGGCATGGCAGACTAGGAGTGGGCCACTGGGAGAGACTAGACGAGGGGATACCCTGAGCTAGGGAGTCATTGGGAAGCTCTCAATGGGAGAAGTTCCCAAGAAGCCCAAAACAGGAGGATTTGCAGGAGATACCAGGGCCCCATTCAGACCTACGATCTAGCAGAAGTGCTTCTGGGGGCAGGCAGGAAGTCCAGTGGTACGCTTCAGATGAGGCAAGCCTGGGAATATTAGGAGAGAATGCCCAATAATGGAGGGTGTTTACCTGGCCTGTTATTAGAGCCAGGCTTGTGAACCTGGGGTCCACTCTGAATGGCACTGGGTCGTGGCCATATGAGGTATTTTCAGTAGGTCTCATGGACTCCAGGTTACAGGTGCACCCTTGTCTGGGAAAATGGAGTGTTGGCAAAGAAAGTGGACCAGCATCTCCCTGTACATGTTTCATGTGTACAGGGCAACACACTGGTCTATCCCACGGCAGAGGTTGAGCTGGAGGTTCAGTAGGGGAGTGGCTGGCTATGTATTAGGGTAGCCAAGGATCTTCTGTGGCCAGTGATTTGGGGAACAGACTGGTGGGGTTTCCCGGTAGTGCAAAAGCAGGCAGAGAGGAAAGGTGTCATGAACCCCGGGCAACAGCCTAGGCTGGAGAAAACCAACACTCCATTGGAAAAGGAGTGGAGGGAGCTGGAAGTTTGAGTTGAGACAGCCAAGAGGAAACCTCCTATCCTCTTCAGAGCTTACGGAAACAGCTGAAAGAATATCTATGAGAGCTAGGGGATGTAAGCAGTTCCCGGTAGAAGATCATTGATCAGAAGATAAAAGTGAAACAAGAATGAGCAAGGTCTCGGGTGGAGGTAGTGTGGGAAACAACTGGAGCTGGTGTTGGCCATGCTCCAGCTAGAGAAGAGTGCCAGGAAGGGGAAGCTCATTGTAGAGACTGAGCAGTGTGAAGTGGGGACCCAGACAGTACCTCATCAGCAGGCCAGGACCCAGGAAAACGGCCAAGGGTGAATGCAGTTCCTTTGTGGAAGGGGAGTCAGGGGACACCTGTTCTATGAATCCCATCGTGAAGACTGGGGGACTGCCAGAACATGTGCTACAGAGACTCTGAAAAGAAAAATAGCAGCAGTAAGGCTTGGCCTATGGGTGGGCAAGGTCTTAAAGGTGTCACAGGGTGGCATTGGCCCTTTAAGCGGGCACAAGGCTAATGCACATGAGACTGGTCAGCTGCCCCCAATTAGGTTTAAAAGAGGGCAGCCGGGCCTTGGGGAAGACTCAGTGAGTTAGGGCCAGAGAGCTGCAGGAAGCTCCCCAGAAGAGGAGGCCATGGGAACCTGCTGGGGAAAAAGGGCGTCCAGGAAGAAAGCCCCTGTTAGTGGTGCTCAGTGAACAGCGCACAGAAGATTCCTGCAGGAAGGACTGAGAAGTAAAGGGGAGCTGTGTCCCAGGGTGGACTGAAGAACCAATTTTGTTAATTTTGCCCATGTTGGGAAAGAGATGTGGGTGTGGCAGTGGGCCCTTTGTGAGATGGGAAGAGACCAGTGTATTCCAATATACCAACTGACCTTGAGCAAATCACTGAACCGCTCTCCCCAGCTCAAATTACAGAACTGTAAAATGGGTAAAACAATACTTACCTCTCAAGTGCGGTGGGAGACTTAATTAGATGTTTGCAAGCAGCTTTGAGATCCTCAGAGGAATTGTACTAGAGAAATGAATAGCATTATCGTAAGGGTAATGAGGTCTCTTAGGACAGGAATGCCTTTGTTCATGGAGACAGGCTTGTTTCCTCAGTAGCCAGGTTAGAAAGGAAGTTTATTAGAGGGAAAATGTCTCCCTCATCTCCATGTAGCTAGGAATACATTGCTTTATATTAGGAGGATTTATCTTCAATGTATTGAATTCCTCAGAGCCCTTATCTTTAGGGAAAGTCAGAGGAAAAGGCCCAGTTTTGTTCTGAAAATGAACTTTAACTTTCTTATGAATTGTTTATCTTAAGGTTGCTCCATCATTCTGATTATAAAAATCCAGGATTATTCAAAAGACTGTGGAATCTCAAGTGGCTAGATGAATATTGAAAAACTACCAGGGAACTTTGTTTTTCAGACTCTCTATAATTTAAGTTCCTGCATTTTTTATATATTAAAAGGCCTAGAATGTAATTGTATTGGAACCTATTACCGTGGTACAGTGGAAGTAATTAGATATGTAGAAATATAATTTAAAATGTTTTGATATGCAGCTACTAGTGGTGCCAGAATGCTGCATGCTGTATTTTCATTACAGAACCCATAAGAAATCTAGTTAACAGTTAAACAATTCCAAGGTTAGAACTAGGACAGCAGCCCAAAGCAGGCTAAACCTTCATGCCATTCTTAAAATTAGACTGAAATAATTAACAAAACAAAACCAAACTATTAGTTGTTTGGCATCTTCTGTAAAGCATATGTGCAGACTTAAACAACTCTGGTGTATACAGCTATGAAACTGAAAGGAGGTGTGCCAATGTCTTCTGTGTACTACACCTTTAAGTGTAAAGCAGCCTCCTTGCCTGCAGCAAAATGAGGTAACTGCCATTTTGTGATTGCAGTTCAGATGTGAATGTTACTGAGCTGGCCACTGGGTGCTCTCTCTCTGTCTCATGACACTCAATTGTTCTTGCTTTATTTTCATTAATGAAGGCAAGAAATACCTGATGGATTTTCAGCCACTTAGATCACTCAAGCTCATTCCTCCTTGTGTAAACCTCTGAGGAAAGGTGTCATGAACCATACTCTACCATTATTCATCATGGGATGGTTAGGGACTGGAGTACATCTTCCATTTTGGCCACTGAGGCCAGCACATTCCACTACACGCCTGAGGTGGGAAGCCATTCCCCTCCCCAATGTATACTACTATTGCTGTGTTAAGTGCTTAGGGAGAAGAGAAGTAAGGAATGGGCATTTATAATAGATTTGTATCTAGCTTTACAGACTGTTTGCTAGGGGCTTGATCCAAAGCCCACTGATGCCAAGAAGTCTTCCAGTAGTCACCCACTTACATTCCTCTTTCCTCCACTCCCATTGCATCCAATGCAGCCATCTGTACTTCTGCTCCATAGCATCGCAGCTACAAACAGTCCATTGCGCCTCCAGTGTTGTTCTATCTTACCTCAGAAACTTAAGGAAGCGGGGGGAGGGGCGGGGGGAAGAGTAGTACAATTGCTAATCCCTACCTGTAATGTATACGGAACTAATTACTTCATCTTTAAGTATCAGTTACAATATAACTACAGAACAACTTTCCCAGGGCCCCATGCCTTCCTCTTCATCAAAGCTAACCCCAAATTACAATAGCACCAGAACTATCGAGTTAGCCTTAGCTTCCACTTGTTCAGATGCTGCAGTGACGTGCCTCTTATCTATTCTGCAACTACACTTGTAACTGTAAACATGTGACCATGCCCCAAAACTTCTAAGCTTTATCATCACCCTAGCAAAAACATACATGAAAGATGACCAAGTTTGGATGAGTTTATCTTTCCAATTGGGGAGTAGCTGTGTGTGTGTGTGTGAGAGAGATAATTTAGTGCCTGCATATTGGACAATGAAAGCTTTTCCAAATTCCCCCCTCGGTCTTTTTCTGGAGGGATCTCCTCTAGGACAGAGAGGTAGCTTAGTTTCCAGACCCCATTCAGTCTCAGGCTGCCGCCATTTGTGGTTGTGACAGCAACATTTTTGCTATGGATAATGGCCACTAGAAACTGCACTGAGATCACCAAGCTCATTCCCTCTGCTGTTGATTACTGAACAGTCCTCAGGTGGTAACTGTCTGGGCTAGAGTGGTGTGCTGCGGGCCTACCACCCAAAGCCACTGTTTTTGGTGCGCCCTGTAAATTTCCTGGCACCAGCTCACCTGGGCTGGCTGCCAAAGCATTCCACATTCAAACTCGACTTTAAACTCAGACCTCGGTAGCACCAGTTGGGGTGCAGGGGTTTCTCACTCCTCTTCCACAGCCTGGGAAGGAGAACCAGGTCACCCCTCCCTTCCAGGGGTTGAAAGTTTGCTGGCAGAACAGTGTCTCCCATTAGGGAGACCAGGAAGCCATGTGTGGCTCTTCCCCCAGGGTTGCTTTCATTGGTTGGAGGGTTGACTGGGAGAAAGGGCAGCCTTGCCCCCCACTACAAGGCTCTTGATTCCATGCCTTTAAAGAGACAGTTGTCTCTTTTTGCCGAGACTCAGTCTTATCCTGGGGCTGCTTCCTCTCTCCCCACGGTTGCCCTTATTATCCACATAGTTTTTGTCCTGTTGGGACTACTTGGAACAGAGTAGCCTGGAGCCTGTCCCTCACAATTCCCTTTTCTTAGAGGGCCAGCATACCCCATTACTGCTAGCTTTGAACCTGGGGATGAAAGACTTTGTATCCCGTCCCCCATCCCTTGAGCCATCCACTCCTCAGGTCCATAAGAATCAGAACATTTATCTATGGATGAAGTTATTACATTCTATAGCCAATATCCCTTCAAATTCAACCACACTTCCTGTACTTCCTGAATTCCTCCCATGTAGAAATATTATGGGCCACATTCTCTGCTGTTCAAAATGGGTGGAATGCCATTTAAGTCAATGGAGCTGCACCCATTGACTGTAGCAGAGAATTTGGCCCTGTTTTGCATACTAAGGGCCATATTCTGCTCTGTTACACTGGTGCAAATCTAGAGAAACTCCATTACTTAAATGTCAAACTGGAGCAAAGTCAGGGGTCACTGGACCCAGATTTACCCCTATGAAAGTGAGAGCTGAATTTGACCCTACATCTAAGGGCTGGGTCTCATTGGTCCTGGTTCGTCGGTTATGCAGCTATTCTCAAGTTAGTGGGTATGCTGTTAGGGGGATTTTCTGCAAGGGCTTGTGCTGTTTTTAAAACAGGCAGAAGATGGTGTTTCCCTCTATCAGCATTTACAGCCACCAGCCAGCACTCAAGTATGCAAATGTTCGGGTTATCCTCCAAATGTGCTGACTGGTTTGGCACCTCTCTGCACAAAAACAAGTCAGAACCAGATCAACCAAAGTCCCTTATGAAAGCTGCCAGAAGCAGCTTACTTGCAAGCCATTGTCACTATAATAATAGATGTTACAGCGGTCAACCAGTCAAATCCCAGTGAGAATGTAGCATCATTTCTTATAGTACCTTTCAGTCTTTTGTCCAGTCCAGTTTTAAAAATTATGAAATAGTAGGGGCCCTTTAGAGACTTTCCCATAGCCTCTGAGATCTTATAGGCTAGACATTTTTCATGCTAGCCATCTTGAATTCTCCCTTAATAAATTTCATCCTGTAATTCCTAGCTATACTACCTTGCATCTCCCTAAATAATTCCCTTTGCTATGATTACACAAACAAATGTTAGTGGGTTATTATGTTGTCTGAGTCATTGCTTAGCCAAGCTATTCCTATTATGCCATTTCAATCTTTCATTATGAATCATCCCATGGAGCATTCTCTCTCTCTCTCCTCTCTCGCATATACCTATTGGACTTTTAACTTATCTACTCTACCTATCTGTGATGGGTATTTATAGGACACCCATCACCAAGTCAGTTGTAGGTTCCAGGGTACAAAATTGAAACTGGAATAGTTTTTATTTATTGTGAGTGCCTGTAGCCACACCATGCTCTGCTGTGATTATTTCAGCTCAAACCAGATAAACAGGACTGGGCCCACATGTACCCAGAGTTCCATGGAACAGTTAGGTTCTACAGGCAGTGGGGGTGGGGGTGAGTCAGTAGCTGGAAATCTCCCCTATGAGGTGTCATGCTTAACATGGGATGAAAAAGCAAAGGTCTGAGCACTTTGGGGGCACTTAAAGACCCTGGCCTAATTCCAGCTTGAGTACTACCTAACTATGCCTACTTAAATTCTTACTCTCTTAACTGGAAATATTATTCTTCATTTCCTCTCGTAAACTGGCATGTAGATTTGCTGTGTGCTGTTAAACAGTTGCTGTGTTTCACCCAAGAGGAAGCTGCATAAGAGTGATGGATAGAGTAGTCTTTGGGGCCAGATTCTAATACTCTCACTCATGTTGAGTAGCACCTTTCCCCACAGGAGTCATGTTGACTTCAGTATGAGTAAGGCTATCAGAATCATAGAACTGGAAGGGACCTCAAGAGGTCATCTAGTCCAGTCCCCTGCACTCAAGGCCGGACTAAGTATTATCTACACCATTCCTGACAGGTGTTTGTTCAACCTGCTCTTAAAAAACCCCAATGATGGAGATTCCATAACCTCCCTAGGCAATTTATTCCAGTGCTTAACCCCTCTGACAGTTAGGAAAAACTTCCTAATGTCCAACCTAAACCGCCCTTGTTGCAATTTAAGCCCATTGCTTCTTGTCCTATCCTCAGAGGTTAAGGAGAACAATTTTTCTCCCTCCTCCTTCTAACAACCTTTTATGTACTTGAAAACTTATGTCCCCTCTCAGTCTTCTCTTCTCCAGAAGAAACAAACCCATTTTTTTTCAATCTTCCCTCATACATCATGTTTTCTAGACCTTTAATCATTTTTGTTGCTCTTCTCTGGACTTTCTCCAATTTGTCCACATCTTTCCTGAAATGTGACGTCTAGAACTGTACACAATACTCCACTTGAGGCCTAATCAGCATGGAGTAGAGTGGAAGAATTACCTCTCATGTCTTGCTTACAACACTCCTGCTAATACATCTGTAGGAGGGCTGTGTCGAGGCTCGTCCCTCCGCAGGGCTGTGGGGTATCCTACCGCCTCGCAACAGTTCAATATGAGCCCTGGCCCTAGGTCAGGGCGGGGCAGCAAACAAACAGTCTGGGGCTCAGGCCCTTAAGCAGGGGCTGAGCCAATGGTTCAGTAGGAAGCCCTGGCCCTAGGTCAGGGCGGGGCAGCAAATAAACAGTCTGGGAGCTCAGGCTTCTGAGCGTCTGGTGCGAGGGGGAGACGGCCACCCGTGAGTGGGGTGGCAGGGGGGACGCAGGCCCACCCGCTCCACTGCGTCCCAGCCCGGGGCCCTAACAGCGGCAGAAGACTTGCTGCTGTGTCAGTGGGGATCCTGACCGCAACCCACTGACATTGGTTCTGGCCCTGCTGCAGCCAGGCCGGGGTCGGCTGCCCCCGGGCTACTTCCGGACTCCCCCTCGTAAGGTACCTGGGTTCGGCTGGTGTCCTCGGCGGTTTCCAGCAAAGGGTAGGCGTGGCTCCTCCTCGGGGTAGTTGGCAAGAGGCAGGCTTGGCTGGCCCGGCCAGTCCTCGGGTCAGCTGCGGCCTGCCGGTGTTCCTCAACCCGGAGCTAGGCCACAGGCATCTGGCCTCTCCGGCGGCTGGCATTCAACTGAGCTCTGTAGCCGGGCTTTTCTACTTCCTGTCCTGCGCCGTGACCTCTGGGGGGTGGGCGCAGGATCCACTGGCTCCGCCCACATTGGTGCTAGGGGAGGCTCGTCCCTCCGCGGGGCTGTGGGGTATCCCACCGCCTCGCTACAACATCCCAGAATGATGTTTGCTTTTTTTGCAATAGCATTACACTGTTTACTCCTATTTAGCTTGTGATCCACTATGACCCCCAGATCCCTTTCCGCAGTACTCCTTCCTAGGCAGTCATTTCCCATTTTGTATGTGTACAACTGATTGTTCCTTCCTAAGTGGAGTACTTTGCATTTGTCCTAATTGAATTTCATCTCATTTACTTCAGACCATTTCTCCAGTTTGTTCAGATCATTTTGAATTTTAATCCTATCCTCCAAAGCACTTGCAACCCCTCCCAGCTTGGTATTATCTGCATACTTTGCAAGTGTACTCTCTATGCCATTATCTAAATCAGAATCTGGCCCTAATTAAAAAAGGTGTTAAACTAAGTGCTCTGTCTATAAACCCTGCTATTAAGAAAGCCAAAACACATAGGCTGGACTTAATTAGTAGAGTTGCTACTACCTTTTGATTCAGAAAAAAAAAAAACACTACAGGAACTCCACCCTTTCACTCTTCCCAGTTCCACCTCTCTGATGATCTGCCACAGCATCTGAATGTTTAGCTGTGTCAGACAAAAGTACAGTAGGAAACCTATTATACTGTATGGGTTTTTTTATTTAATGCCAGATTAATGAAAGGTATAAAACATGGCCATTGTTCTCTTGCTCTTATTCATTGCACAGTAGCGGTTAACTTCTACCATTGAACTTGAAATGAGACTTTGCTGGCTAGCTACTGTGAGTCAGTTTTGCTAATATGATTGTGACCCAGGCACCCTCTTGGTGCCAACTACCAGAGAGCACAGGGATTTATGGGGATCCCCTGGGTCAGATATATATAAAATAGTTCAAAGGGTAGCATTTGAGGTCTCTACTGAGAGCCAATAGCCTACTGGTCATCATAATCATTGTGATATGCATGTACAAATAATATTTAAGAAATTATGTACTGTACTAAAAGTTATATTCTTAAGGTCTGGGAGTTAAGGCAGGTCACCCAGAGAAGACATTCCTTTCGGGCAAGAGGTAACAGATGCTTATCTGTCTGGCCATGTGAGTATTGGGCGTAGTGTGCCTCACCATGGATGCCTATTTGCATACTGAGCCAGATATCAGTTGAAAGATTGCAAAATCTACAAGAGAGAAAATCTACAGGAAAAAACAGTCAGGAAGGGTGTATTCCAGGGATCAGCAACCTTTGGCACGCGGCACGCCAGGGTAAGCGCCCTGGCGGGTCGGACCGGTTTGTTTGCCTGCCGCGTCCGCAGGTTCGGCCGATCGTGGCTCCCACTGGCCACGGTTCGCCGCTCCAGGCCAATGGGGGCTGCGGGAAGCGGCGCGGGCCGAGGATGTGCATGGTTGGAAGGGACCTCAGGAAGTCATCTAGTCCAACCCCCTGCTCAAAGCAGGACCAATCCCCAACTAAATCATCCCAGCCAGGGCTTTGTCAAGCCTGACCTTAAAAATCTCTAAGCAAGGAGATTCCACCACCTCCCTAGGTAACCCATTCCAGTGCTTCCCCACCCTCCTAGTGAAAAAGTTTTTCCTAATATCCAACCTAAACCTCCCCCACTGCAACTTGAGACCATTACTCCTTGTTCTGTCAGCATGGAGTATGGTTGTCATTTAAAAAAAAAAAAAAAAAAGTCACAGCCAGCCTGGCTGTGAAGTGCTGGTGAGCAATATTTTATTAAACATGAGAGTATCCTGTTAATTAAGGCAAACTCTAGCCTGTGTATAATTGTATTTTATATGTAACCATTTGTTTCCAGTACTTCTACTTGCTACTGCTTTGAATCTCTATGCTTTATATATATATATATACACACACACACACACACACTCTTGTGAGGGGACCTGCTTAGGGCAGCCTCCGGGCTCTCTCCCTGCACTAGGAGAACTCTTCTCCTTGCTGCTGCAGCCCCTTAGCCAGCCAGAGAATTCCTCCTGTGGTGTTTAGAACGGAAGTGATGGCTCAACATTAACTCCGGAGCACAAGGGCCAGTTGAAAAGGTACATTTTGGACAAGTTGTCCAGGCAAACTACAATTAATTTTTCCCCTATAGGCCTTTTACATAGCCTTCACTTTCAATCTGGAACAAATTCAAAGCAAGCAGGAAAATAGCACTGCTGAAATCCCATTGGTTTCTGTGGGACTTTACATTGGAAATCCATAGGAAAACATTGCTTTAATCACATTAGTAGCAGGAAATAAGTCAATATTATAAACCAGTGGTTCTCAAGCTTTCCAGACTACTGTACCCTTAAGCCCAAGCCTCATCCCCCAGGGCTGGAGCCTGTTCCCCACTGCCCAGGGCTGAAGCATGTAATGTAGCTTTGTGGGGGCCCCTGTGGCGTGGGGCCCCAGGCATTTGCCCTGCTTGCCACTCCCTATTGCTGGCCCTGCACTTGTGATCCCCTAAATCTGTCCTGCAACCCCCCGGGGATTGCAACCCCCAGGTTGAGAAACACTCTTCTAGATATAGGGATATGTGTATTCCTGGTTGAGACCCACTGTTATAAACCATATAAGTTGGTTACAAGATGGTTCCTTATTTGGCAATATCAATGTAGGAAATTAGGGGGAGAAATCAGGTAGTTTTAAGGAAACTTTAGGAATAACATTTTAAAACTCCGTTGAACAGACCGTTAATAGCGCCCCCAGGAATGAGGGATGGGTGCAGTATCAGATATACAGCCATAATCAGTACATATAGGGCTAGATTTTCAAAGTTGGGGTTTATTATTGCATGCGTAGCTTAGCACACAGGTATGCATGCATATATCCCATGTGCATTCACAAATTAAGTACGTGTACATGTACATGTCAACTAAGTGCTTAGATGAACAAGGTACATGTGCAAATACCTAATTTGTACATGCACATTGGGTATTTGTACATATAAATGAGGTACGCACAAATGTATGAACACAGTTGAAAATGCTTACATTTAAAATTCTGGACCATAACATAAAATCACTCAGATTCCACCTTGTACTTGTTTGAATCAGACCCCAGTCCCATCCAGGCAATATAGCGGACCATTTTTTGGACTTGTTTAGGCATTGGTGCTGCCATAAGAGCAAGAGCTGAGCTGCAATTCGGGGTGGGGGTGGAAGTGGAGATACCTAGTAATATAATTTACTAACTTGGCAATGTAAACACATGAGGCCTGATTCTCATTTATACTAAGGCCACTTTACACTGCTCTAGTCATGGAAAACCACCTTCAAATGGGTGTAAATATAATTTACTCCCCCTTTTAATACCCTTGACACTGCCAGAGCAGTGTAAAATGGCCTCCGTGTAAATGAAAACCAGACCCATATTGTGAGTTAGTGCCCTGCAGTGCTCTTTTTCTAAAAATGCTCAGGCAGTCAATTTGCAGGGGAAAATAACCCCGTATAAACTTTTAATGCTACAATGTGCTTTTCATGGCTTGCATCCCAGTTTCTCCATTGACTGAATTTCATGCTATAATGCAGCTTGCTGACTGGTCAGTTGAATTTCTGGTCTCTGGTGATGATCATCTGATCAAAAAAAATCAGCAGGTAGCACCACCCTCTCCCCATGAAATTCAAACAAGTTCAGTGCATTGTCCTGCCAACTGAATCAAGCAGGGGGGAACTATAGATAAGGTTTAAAAGACCAGAGGTCACAAAGTCTAGAAAAGAAAACTACAATAGAATCTGGTTCATAACAGTGGGGGACACTAGCAACTCTTTTACAGTAGTTAGTCCAATCAGAAATCTTAGGGTTTGCAATATTTCTCCTAACCATTTAGTTGTTTGTACAGCACCTAGCACAGTGGGGCTGGGGCCTCTAGGTGCTACTGCAATACACATTAATAATATTATTAGTCTCTATGTGCTTGCTGGCTATATTAGCTCTGAGTGGTCAGCTCCCTAGTGAATTTCTTCTCTTCTCCCTTTTCTCCTAGAGGAGGCAATGAACTCTGTCTTACATGGCTGCCCAAAGAATAAGTAAAGACTTGTTGCCTAGTTGATGGGAGGTTTAACTAAAGGTCAAATCAGTTGTACTGGGAAACTTTAAGCATACTTTAAAGTGGTCACTTAGTGGGTTGCCGGTTGAAGGTGATTCTTTGACATAGGCCCGAACTGGAAAGTTCACTCCTGCAGGCAGATTCAAACTTGCCCAAAATGTGGGGTTGTTCAGCTCTGGGGTTTTAGTTTGGCCCATTGTGGAGATAAAGCTAATTTGCAAAGTTCTGATCTGGTCCACAACCCTAAAGTTGATGCTGGTTCAGAGCTGTCCATTTAATAGAGTAACAGCATGAGCCGAGAACTGAAATATGACATGGCACTCGGAGGATGAGCACGAGAGATGTCTAGTCTAGTCGCTATATAACTATGTTTAGAGTAATAGGAAATCTGTGCATTCCACAGCTTTTTTCTTATCCAGTAAGTTGTCATCCTCCTGTACCCAAAGTTTGGGATTTTGTATTTCTGCAGATAAAGCTGTCACAATCCAGGCCAAAAGACTATTTAATGTAGTCTAAGTTAATTACTAATTAGGCAGCTTTTCTATAGTCCCAGAAAGTCATCAGAAAGTGTGTAGATGAAGCAATCTGCTCAGTTTCAGTGGCTGCTGCTTTGATTTATGTCCTCCATGTAATAAATGGAAAATTGGCCAAATCAAGACTTCTGTCTAGTGCTTTGTACTCCGCAGTGGAGATTTCACTATAGTATGTCACCACCCCCAGCTAAGTCCCAAACTCTTACCCAATTGCTCAGTCTGAGCAGCAGCACAACTCACTGGGCAGAGCATTACTTAAAATAATATTTTTCAATTGTTTGTTCAGATAATTTTTTTCACTTTCATTATAACTGAACAGCACTACATTGCAAAAGCAATGACACACTGCACTGCCTGCTAGAGTCAAAGGCACATTGCTATGTCATTCAGAGGCAAGTTCCTGCATGTGTACGTGTTTGCAGAATCACCTTCCTCTCCTCCTTTTGTTCTGAAACATGCATTATTAAAAAGGTATTGATGGACACTTTTGCTACAACTTTAAAGGAAGAAACAGACATGTTATAACTATGAAGACCCTACATGTGGTCTGTAGCTGGTAATGTAAAAAAAGCATGATTACAATTCCTGCTATGATTACGACTCTGTAGATCTATAATATCAGTGAGGTCAGCAAACTTCAGTCCCAGCTGTGCAATCGGCTCAGACTATAAAATCAGATCACATCACGTAGTAAATCTTTTTAACATGAATGAAAAAAGTAATTCAAAATTTAATTAATTTTTTGCTGAATGAGTTTATTTTGGAGCATGTACCTCTTCTGGCACAAACCCTATTTTCTGCTTTTCTCAGTGAAATGTGTCAATAAAGGACATTTCCTAACAGAAAATGAAATGTTAATGACCTTCCTCAGCAAATTCGACTGTGGACTTTAAACATCTGCTTGGAAATAACAACTGCAAAATTAACTTTGCGTCAAGCTGTTAGCCATTTATGAGCTGCTGCCAATCCAAATATGTAATATCCAGGTTGCAGAATTGTTTCTTTTCTAAGCCTCTTCTGCACAGCCCATTTCATATCAACAGCTTGCAACGGCCAAAGTTGAAAGACTGTTATCAAGGGCAACCTGAGTGAGCCCTTTCCACTTGTTATCAAGGGGCCAGATTGTCCTCTTCTCTCCTGTGAGTGGAAAGAGTTCAGAACTAGCAGACTCAGGAGGGAGGGGGAGAAAAAGGAGAGGAAGGCACTGCCTCTGTAGTGCTGTCCATCTGGTCCCCAACGTTGCAGAAGTTCCTCTGCTTCAATACCAAAAACTCAGAAAATCACCAGAAGGCCAAACAATGGGCCACATTTTGCTTGGCTTACTCAGATGAAGTATCTGTGTGAGTTAAATGGGCAAGATTTGATCCAATACATAGACAAAGATAGACTAAGAATAAATAGTAGAGAGTAGAAAACACAGTAGGTTGGATGAAGAGAGAAGTGTAAATATTAGAAAAGTGTAAATGCAGAGTGTCATAGAATCATAGAATCTCAGGGTTGGAGGGGACCTCAGGAGGTCATCTAGTCCAACCCCCTGCTCAAAGCAGGACCAAACCCAACTAAATCAGCCCAGCCAGGGCTTTGTCAAGCCTGACCTTAAAAACCTCTAAGGAAGGAGATTCCACTACCTCCCTAGGTAACCCATTCCAGTTCTTCACCACCCTACTAGTGAAAAAGTTTTTCCTAATGTCCAACCTAAACCTCCCCCTCTGCAACTTGAGACCATTACTCCTTGTTCTGTCATCTTCTATCACTGAGAACAGTCTAGATCCATCCTCTTTGGAACCCCCTTTCAGGTAGTTGAAAGCAGCTATCAAATCGCCCCTCATTCTTCTCTTCTGCAGACTAAACAATCCCAGTTCCCTCAGCCTCTCCTCGTAAGTCATGTGCTCCAGCCCCCTAATCATTTTTGTTGCCCTCCGCTGGACTCTCTCCAATTTATCCACATCCTTCTTGTAGTGTGGGGCCCAAAACTGGACACAGTACTCCAAATGAGGCCTCACCAGTGCTGAGTAGAGGGGAATGATCACATCCCTCGATCTGCTGGAAATGCCCCTACTTATACAACCCAAAATGCCATTAGCCTTCTTGGCAACAAGGGCACACTGTTGACTCATATTCAGCTTTTCGTCCACCGTAACCCCTAGGTCCTTTTCTGCAGAACTGCTGCCCAGCCATTCGGTCCCTAGTCTATAGCAGTGCATGGGATTCTTTCGTCCTAAATGCAGGACTCTGCACTTGTCCTTGTTGAACCTCATCATATTTCTTTTGGCCCAATCCTCTAATTTGTCTAGGTCCCTCTGTATCCTATCCCTACCCTCCAGCGTATCAACCACTCCTCCCAGTTTAGTGTCATCTGCAAACTTGCTAAGGGTGCAGTCCACACCATCTTCCAGATCGTTAATGAAGATATTGAATAAAACCGGCCCCAGCACCGACCCTTGGGGCACTCCACTTGATACCGGCTGCCAACTAGACAAGGAACCATTGATCACTACCCGTTGAGCCCGACCATCTAGCCAGTTTTCTATCCACCTTACCGTCCATTCATCCAGCCCATACTTCTTTAACTTGCTGGCAAGAATACTGTGGGAGACTGTATCAAAAGCTTTGCTAAAGTCCAGAAATAGCACATCCACTGCTTTCCCCTCATCCACAGAGCCGGTTATCTTATCATAGAAGGCAATTAGGTTAGTCAGGCATGACTTGCCCTTGGTGAATCCATGCTGACTGTTCCTGATCACTTTCCCCTCCTTTAAGTGGTTCAGGATTGATTCCTTGAGGACCTGTTCCATGATTTTTCCAGGGACTGAGGTGAGACTAACTGGCCTGTAGTTCCCTGGATCTTCCTTCTTCCCTTTCTTAAAGATGGGCACTACATTAGCTTTTTTCCAGTCGTCCGGGACCTCCCCCGATCGCCATGATTTTTCAAAGATAATGGCCAATGGCTCCGCAATCTCATCGGCCAACTCCTTTAGCACCCTCGGATGCAGCGCATCCGGCCCCATGGACTTGTGCTCGTCCAGCTTTCCTAAATAGTCCCGAACTACTACTTTCTCCACAGAGAGCTGGTCACCTCCTCCCCATACCGTGCTGCAGAGTGCAGCTGTCTGGGAGCTGACCTTGTCTGTGAAGACAGAGGCAAAAAAAGCATTTAGTACACTAGCTTTCTCCACATCCTCTGTCACTAGGTTCCCTCCCTCATTCAGCAAGGGGCCCACACTTTCCTTGACTTTCTTCTTGTTGCTAACATACCTAAAGAAACCCTTCTTGTTACTCCTAACATCTCCGGCTAGCTGCAACTCCAAGTGTGATTTGGCCTTCCTAATTTCACACCTGCATGCCTGAGCAATACTTTTATACTCCTCCCTGGTTATTTGTTCAATCTTCCACTTCTTGTAAGCTGTTTTTTTGTGTTTAAGACGAGCAAGGATTTCACTGTTAAGCCAAGCTGGTCGCCTGCCATATTTACTTTTCTTCCTACACATGGGGATGGTTTGTTCCTGCAACCTCAATAAGGTTTCTTTAAAATACAGCCAGCTTTCCTCTACTCCTTTCCCCCTCATGTTATTCTCCCAGGGGACCTTGCCCATCAGTTCCCTGAGGGAGTCAAAGTCTGCTTTTCTAAAGTCCAGGGTCTCTGTTCTACTGCTCTCCTTTCTTCCTTGTATCAGGATCCTGAACTCGACCATCTCATGGTCACTGCCTCCCAGGTTCCCATCCACTATTGCTTCCTCTACTATTTCTTCCCTGTTTGTGAGCAGCAGGTCAAGAAAAGCTTTTCCCCTAGTTGGTTCCTCCAGCACTTGCACCAGGAAGTTGTCCCCTACACTTTCCAGAAACTTCCTGGATTGTCTGTGAGCTGCTGTATTGCTCTCCCAGCAGATATCAGGGTGATTAAAGTCACCCATGAGAACCAGGGCCTGTGATCTAGCAATTTCTGTTAGTTGCTGGAAGAAAGCCTCGTCCACCTCATCCCCCTGGTCTGGGGGTCTGTAGCAGACTCCCACCACGACATTACCCTTGTTGTTCATACTTCTAAATTTAATCCAGAGACACTCAGGTTTTTCTGCAGTTTCGTACTGGAGCTCTGAGCAGTCATACTGCTCTCTTACATACAAAGCAACTCCCCCACCTTTTCTGCCCTGCCTGTCTTTCCTGAACAGTTTATATCCATCCATGACAGTACTCCAATCATGTGAGTTATCCCACCAAGTCTCTGTTATTCCAATTACATCATAATTCCCTGACTGTGCCAGGACTTCTAGTTCTCCCTGCTTGTTCCCCAGGCTTCTTGCATTTGTGTATAGGCACTTGAGATAACTCGCTGATTGTCCCGCTTTCTCGGTCTGAGACAGGAGTCCTCCCCTCTTGCGGTCTCCTGCTTGTGCTTCCTCCCAGTATCCCACTTTCCCACTTACCTCAGGGCTTTGGTCTCCTTCCCCCGGTGAACCTAGTTTAAAGCCCTCCTCACTAGGTTAGCCAGCCTGCTTGCAAAGATGCTCTTCCCTCTCTTCGTGAGGTGGAGCCCGTCTCTACCAAGCAATCTTTGGAAAGAACAGAGAAAAGACATGACTTGGGGCAAGACCTTGTCTCATAGGTGATTAACAGTCTTGTTAGCAGTTCTCAAACTGTGGGTTGCGATCCCATTGTAATGGGGTCGCCAGGGCTGGCGTTAGACTTGCTGGGGACTGGGGCTGAAGCTGAAGCCTGAGCCCCACCACCGGAGGCCAAATCCAAATCCCAAGGGTTGGGGGGGCTGAAGCCCTTGGACTTCAGCTTTGGCCCCCCTGCCCAGGGTGGTAGGGCTCAGGCTTTGGCTTGTGCCCCCCCGAACCAGGGGCGGTGAAGCTCGGGCAGGCTCAAGCTTTGGTCCCCCCTCCTGGGGTTGTATAGTAATTTTTATTGTCAGAAGGGGGTTGTGGTGCAATGAAGTTTGAGAACCCATGTGCTAAATTACTACTAATTATGATGTGGTTACATATGAGAATCAGGAGGAACACTGCACCAGTGATGGGAGCAGCCTCAGAATATTAATCCAAAATCAGAGACAAACAGATATTGCTTAATATGTAATGCACTAAACACGTTCACCTGTGACATACAAATGAAGAGAAGAGGCATACTGGGAAGTACGATTGTTGTGTTTGTTTCTAATAGCACTCGCAATATGAGAGGCGCTTTCCAAACAGCAAAGGAGGAACCATCTCTGTTGCAAGCAGCATGCAATATAAAGGCAGACAAATAGAGAGTAGATGGAAGACATACAGAAAATTAGTAGAGTGATGAAGGTGATGATTGGCCACATCACGGTGATATAAAGGTATAGGGCCAGATTGTGAAGCCCTTGCTTACAATGAATAGTCTCATTAAAGTCAGTGGGGCTAATCTCACTGTGTAAATCAGTGTAGGAATATCACAGTCTTGCCCTATGCTAGCTCAGTTTTAATATTAGATATCGATATTATTCCTAATTACTTCTCAAACTGGTGAGTATAACCCACTGGGTCCTGGAGAGGAAACCTGAGGTGAATCTCAATAAGACAAAGATTTTATTTGTGTCTTCTCAATAAGGAAAACCCATCCTTTATATTAAATATTCAATCAAACCTGGGGAGAGGCATATAGGGGTATTTTTGTGTCATTCTTGTAAACCACTTCTGAAAGAGTGGAAGTCAGAGACTCTGCGCAGCTCTGTCTAGAGGGTGGAACACTCCTATGGAACTTNGGGGGGGGGGGGGGGGGGGGGGGGGGGGGGGGGGGGAAGAGACCAAAACATTCCCCTTAATTGTATGGGAGCCTAGGTGCCTAACTCCGGCTTTGTGAATTGCAGTGATTTTCTAGGTGCCTAAAAGTTGTTGTGATGCTGAGCACCTAACTCCTTTTGTGCATCCAAGCCTGAGGCCTCAATTCACCAAAATGCTTATGCATCTTGCAGTCCAGTCCTGAAAACATTTCGGCCCACGTTAGTGGCTGTCTGTCAAAAGGTCCACCCTGTTACTCTGGCAGCTAACCTGGTGTGATGAAGTGGGAATGTTCTTAATGTTTTTTCTGAATATTGTGTGTGTGCCTCAGTTTCCCCTATACATTACTCAAGTATCTAGATGGTGGGATAAGGGTGTGAGATCATTGCAGAGATCCCTAGAGGGCAGGTGTGACTGCTGACTGCCTGCAGAGAACAGCTGACACACTGTAGCCTGGCAATTGATGGCCGGGCACCATCTTCTGCAAGAATCAGCCAGAGGTGTTGGTGCAGACCAGGTGACCTGCTGGCCTGGGAGAAAGAGAGAGGAGGGGCAACGGGTGTGATGTAGGCCAGGCAGCTGGAAGCGAGTCCATCTCCTGTTATGAGAGTTGAAGGGAGGAATCCAGGGTGCTAGGCCCTGAATCCCCCCCCAAAATGGACTTTACTGAATGTTTCTGATTTCTATGCTAACAAGACCTGTTCTACGCTGTGTTCCTTTCGATTAATAAACCCTTGTTTTACAACACTGGCTGAGAGTCACTGCTGACTGCAAAAGTGGGGGGCATGTAAATCTCCCCCAGGTGTCCCATCCTGGTGGACTTGCTGTAGGGTGACCAGATAGCAAGTATGAAAAATCGGGACGGGGTGGGGGGTGGGGTAATAGGAGCCTATATAAAAAAAAGCCCCAAATATCAGGACTGCCCCTATAAAATCAGGACATCTGGTCACTATAACTTGCTGTGGGGAGCACACAGGGTGAACAGGGGTGCTGAATGATCTGATGTCAGACCCAGGAAGTGCCAAAGCTGAGTAGGCTTCTTGCCCTGGTGAAAGAGTGCCCTGAGGGGAAGACACGCTGCACCAGAGTCCTGACTGAGCTTCATGCAGAGTGGTTCCAGAGCACCGAGACTGTGCCTCCGTCACAGAGGGTCTTTTAGGAAATTTACTCTATAGCCTGGTGGTCAGAGCACTCACCCAGCACGTGGGAGACTCATGCTTCAACGTACCTGCTCCAGTGACTCTTGAATTATTTATCAGGAGCCCTATATCAGAATATCCCATAGCCCCGTGATTACCACACTCAACTGAGAGGTGGCAGATCCTAGTTCACCTCTATTCTCCCCTCAAGCAGAGGTAGGACTTGAACTGGGGGTCTCCCACATCAGTACCCTAACCCCTGGGCTAAAATTATGAGAAGGTGGGCCTCCTCTCTTCCCTATTTTATGTGAACTCACCTGATGGGCCCGAGCTGCTAGGCATGCTCAGAGGGCACCTATCAGTTCGGTCCCCGCAAGTGACTTACAGACAGATATTCGGCTTCCGATCCCCATTTTGTGAATTGCTCTGCAGCTTAGGTGAGACAGAGGCATCCGGTGCCTATGTGGAGGCAGCTGTGCTCACGCTCAGAAGCGGAAACTAGGAGCAGAGGGATCTTTTACTACAAAAACTTAGGAACTGAGTGAATTTAGGTGTCTATTGGGTTCAGAAACTGTTTTGTGCATCACAGTGATCCTAAAACTGGGTCTTAGGTGCCTGTAAGAGGGGCATAGGCATCAACTCCTTTTGAGCATCCAGGCATTAGTAGTCACTACTATAGATAGTCCCACTTCAGCAGGGCTACGGCTTACTCATCGTAATAAGCACCATGCTTTGTACCAAGTGTTGGCAGGATCAAGCCCATATTGCTGTTTTAAAGTACCAGTTTCAAAATATTTTGTACTATATTTCCATACGTTACACACAGATAAAAGAACAAACAATACAAAGGTCATGTCTCTCATATGTACTATTCTGATTTAAACATGAACCTTGAACATTAATTCCTTGTCAGCTCTTCCAAAAAAAACTATGAAATTTATAACAGTGGTCCCCAAATGTTTTACCTTACATTCTCCCTTACCCCTGTGCACCTGGCCCCCCACCCGTGCCACGGTTGGGAGTGGGGCCATGGTCAGGGCTGGGAAGGTCGAGGCTGGGGCTGGAGTCACAGTTGGGCCAGGAGTTGCACCTGGGGGCAGGTCTGTGGCCAAGAGTGAGCTGTGGTTGGGGCCCAAGGCTGGGGGTGGGGCCGGGGCCAGGGCCAGGGCCATGGCTAGGAGCAGAACTGCAGCCGGACCGTGGCCAGGATTGGAGCTGCAGCTGGGCCAGGAGCCGAGGCCAGGGCTGCGACTGGGGGCAGGGCCAGGAGCAGAGCTGCAGCCAGGAGCTGGGGCCAGACTTGCCAGAGCAGAGCTGGGGGCAGAGCGGGGCTGGGTGGTGCTCCCTCCCACCCCCAATGGGGGTTGGCCCAGGTCTTGTTGCACACACACACACCCCCAGCGGAGGCTCCAGGCACCAGCGCAGCAAGCGCGTGCCTGGAGCAGCAAGCCGCTGGGGGCGGCCTGCCGGTTGCTGGGAGGGTGGCCGTCAGGCGGCCTTCGGCTGCGTGCCTGCGGGAGGTCCGCCAGTCCTGCGGTTTCGGCGTCGGGTACGCCGAAGGCGCGTGACCGCAGATCGCCCGCAGGCACGCAGCCGAAGGCCGCCTGACTGCCGTGCTTGGGGTGGCAAAAAACAGAGCCGCCCCTGCCCCCCCCAAAATGCTCCTCTGTGCCCTCCCAGGGGAGGCATGCCCCACAGTTTGGGGAGCACTGATCTATAATGTAGATGACTTGACAAAAAGAAATGACTTCTTATTTTTTATAGACAGCTTCAGTTTCTTCAATATCACCCTGCACACAAGGTATGTGGCTGAAAACACAAATGCATGTAAAACTGATAAAAGATCCAACTGGAGACCATGGTCAGGCAGTGGATGTGCTGAGACCACTGCCTATTATGCTGACCAATGTTGTCTCATTGTTTCCTTGTACTCCTCTGTCAGTCTCCCTGTATCCATCTGTTGTCTCTTGGCTTATACTTAAATTGTAAGATCTTTGGGGCAGATCTTATAAACTTTTTGTTCTGTTTGTACAGCACCTAGCACCATAGGGCCATGACTAGGTGCTACCACAATACAAATAAATATTATTAATATCTGGTGCTGCTTCTGGACAGCTCACCTGGTAATGCTAAAGGTTTTATTACTTTAGTTACAGAAAGGAGATATATAGGGGTAGATTCTGTCACCTTTACTCCCACTGAGTAGCACCTCACTCCAGGAGGAGTCCCACCGAAACCAATGTGAGTACAGGGTTTGCAATCTGGCCCATAATGATTAAAAATAAACTTGAGTCCATTAAAAACTCAGTATTTCACATTCAAGCTGTTACTAACCAGGATATAGACCTGTTTACTTTCATTTTCACAAATGCTTAGCAAACAGTTCAGAACTGGTTTGGTGGAAAACTCAGGGGAGATTAAATGAAGTATAACTTCTTACTGCTCTCTAACAAAAACAAAAACAGTTTAATACTCAAATCTTTGTCACTCCCAACCTGAGTTGGGATTAAGGTTGCTAGTTTTGGCTGGCCATATTCCTGGAGGTTTCATCAGGGCCGGCGCAACCCATTAGGTGACCTAGGCGGTCGCCTAGGGCGCTACTATTTGGGGGGCGCCCCGGTCGTCAGCGGAATTTTGGGGGCGGGACCTTCTGCCGCCGCTGTCGGGGGCGGCTTTTCGGGGGCGGGACCTTCCGCCGCCTAGGGCGCCGAAAAGGCTGGCGGCGCTCCATCACATAACAATCTTTAATTAAAGATTAATCTTTAATTCCTGGAGACGCCAGGACAATCCTGGATGTTTGGCAACCCTACCTGGGTTTGAAAGGACTGAGGGCCAAGCCTTTAAGTGCTTCAACTGTTGAGTTCAATTGGACTTTTGCCTAAGTCATGACAGCTTTAAAAGAAGAGAGGCTCAATATATCATTAACAGTCGCTACAACCATTGGAGATATTTGTACAAGATAGAGCAGGGGTCAGCAACCTTTCAGAAGTGGTGTGCCGAGTCTTCATTTATTCACTCTAATTGAAGGTTTTGCTTGCCAGTAATACATTTTAACGTTTTTAGAAGGTCTCTTTCTATAAGTCTATAATATATAACTAAACTATTGTTGTATATAAAGTAAATAAGGTTTTTAAAATGTTTAAGAAGCTTCATTTAAAATTAAATTAAAATGCAGAGCCCCCCGGACTGGTGGCCAGGACCCAGGCAGTGTGAGTGCCACTGAAAATCAGCTCGCATGCCGCCTTCGGCACGTGTGCCATAGGTTGCCTACCCCTGAGAGAGAGTGTCTTTGTTGGTTTGCAATTTAGCTAACAAGAGCCAGTTGGTAAGGTTTAAGTGAAGTAAAGAAATTGTATTTACTACATTTAAATAGACATTATATACTAGGGGCTTAAAATTTTCAAAGCAGTCTAGTGCATTTAGACACATTTATCTTCCATTAATTTTAATGTATGCAGTGTTGCTGTAGCTGTGTTGGCCCCCGAATATTAGAGAGACAAGGTGGATGAGGTAATATCTTTTATTGGACCAACTTCTGATGTGAGAGAGACAAGCTTTTGAGTTTACACAGACCAGAAGAAGAGCTCTGTGTATGCTCGAAAGCTTGTCTCTCACCAAATAAGAGATATTACCTCACCTGGTCTCATTAATTGTAACGGAAGATGTATCTAAATCCATTAAACTGCTTTGAAAATCTCAACCTGGGTACCTAATGTCAGACACCTACATAAAAGTGGCCTGGTTTTAAGAAGTACTGAGCACCAACAGCTTCCATAGAAATCAATGGAAGTTCAGCATCTTTGGAAATTAAGCCGTTTAATTAGGTGCTGCTTGCCCATAGATTGGGCAGCTTTCATTAGCCACTCATGTTTGAGAATTTTGGGACACAATGTGAAGTATATATTGGACCTGATACCCACTTACACTAAGACACTTTTGCCCCTGTTGTGATAATTGGGCCTACAAATGTGCACTAATTGGGAGCTCAACTGAAAATATGTGAAAGTTTGTAAGAGGTCACAACAACCTATAACAACAAATGTTGATGGGAAAGGTATGCAAAGGAGACAGAAAGACTGAATTAGTCTAAAGAAAAAGCCCCACTGATATGACTCAAGGACTAAGTTAAGATGGTGGCTGGTAAAAAACAGAACATGTGGAACTGGAAATTAATGAACAAAAATTGGCATGTCAGATATTAGGCCTATTAGGTAGACAAAATAATGATGGCATAGGCTATGCCAACCATCACTCCCTTTTTGGGTCCTTAAAGACAGACTTCAGGGAAAAGGGGGAGAATAAGGAAGAACAGATGGAGGCTACTGGAGCAAGCATCACCCATCATGGCTGTCAACCACACTGTTTCCTGGGACCCCAGGAATTCTTCTTGCTGATCCTGAAAGATGTCCTGACCAGATGTGGCCAGAGGGAGGGACCCAGATAACATTGCTAGTAGCTATCTCTACTGGCTCCAGCTGAATCCCAACCACCACTGGGTGTAAAATGGGATCAAACTTTAACAACAGCTCCAGCCCTTCTCAAGTAATTCCCCCCCCCCTTCACCAAGAGAACAGTTATTACCATCTAAGAGACTGTCAAACAAGGGGGGGTTTCTTCTAAAACTCTCTCCAGATAGAAAGGGAACAAAGAAATGTTAAATGAAAGCCTTATTTAATCGTTTACATTTCAAATGCTTTAACGGCTTTGCCTTCTGTTCTGTATCTTTAATAAAAGGTCAAAAGGATTTTTAATTGTGTTTGCCATCTAAGCAGGTTGAGGTCTCTGTATACCAAACCCCAAACCTAGTTTAAATGTTGGACAGTGACTGGGTTATGGTGACACCTTTGCCCCGTTTATTCTTTCTAAATTAATGCTGCACCAGCACTACTCTGACAGTGTACAGGGGCCTTAAAATGGGCATTGATTTTATTTACAGCCACTGCCAGGCCCCTTTATGCTGCCTGCGAGGTGTACAAGGGCCTTACAGTCAATGAGAATCAGGCCCATTATATTGTTCATAATCCAAGTACAGTACTGTAAACCTTTGTCCAATTAAATCAGTGTGCAACTAACACTGCGTGAGGGTTAAATTCTCCACCCTTGTATGACAAACAAAACAACTGCTCACAATATTCCAGAGACACAGACTAGTGAAAGAACAAAGACTTGCTCATACAAAAAGTGGCAAGCTTCCAACACTAAAGAGCACAAACTAGCATTCAGTACTGTGGGCATATTTTTATATATAAACAATCAGGGTCAGGTTCTCTTGTGATCACACCTCTTTGTACTGTTCCAGTGGCAAAGGGCCCAGAAACTGGCCAGATCTTCCCAGCTGAGAAGTCCCTCAGTGAAGTCAATAGGACCTAAGTGCATACTCAAAGTTACGCATAGACTTAAGTGCTTTGGTGATAAGCTTGATCTCTGCCAAGGCATGATACAATGCCACTTTAGTATAAAGGTGTTTGTATTTGTTTCTTATTGATTAAAAGTAGCCCACTGGCTGAGGCCTAATGCTTTATTCTTTGTGGATGTTATATTGCTACAACTGGAGTATCATTCGCTATAATTGGCTGATATTCTTACTCAACCAGTTTCTGGTGTCCTTGTTCTGGTAAACACCCTCTGTTATATGAGGAACAATCACAACAAGTGTCAGTGACACTAATCCCATCATAAACACCTGTACTTGTGAAGCAACACTACCGTGCCAGCTTGTCCCACAGTTAAAGGATATAGTGTCTCTTTGCAATCCCAAATATATCAAAACAGTCCTTTGATCTTTATTCATAAACTGGACACCATCCTGTTTCACAATCTCTTGATGATTTCATAGTCTGATTAGCTGGCAACTCCATATGCAAATAGACTTACATTGTGAGACACACATACACAATGATCAGACAAAGAGAAGTGTCTACTACCCACTGCCTGAACGGACCCTGTCTAAGGCATGTCACTTCCTGGTGATCTGTGTTTAACTTTGAGGCTTTAAGAACATAATTTCCAGTATAGATACATAACTTCAAGAAGATCCGTACACACATTTTCCAATGACTATGACAGCCAGTGGGCTACTGGCTCTCAGCAGAGACCTCACATGCCGCCCTTTGGTGCACTACTTTGCATATGCTTGACCCAGAGGATCCCTGCAAAACTCTGTGCCACCTTGTGCCCTCTACCAATTGGCACAAAGAGGTTCCTGGGTCACAACTACCAAATCTGACCAACAGTGAAACCCAGACACGTTTTGGAATTGTAATCTATTTTGTATGGCAATAGGGTGTAGACAGATCACTGCCCTCTGACATCAAGTGCATATTTTTGAACCTTGCATTTTTGGTTCTTAATGTAATGCTGTGATGTTGCCACTTTGGCTGCGTTTGGACTTTTAACTGTGTGCTGGATAACAGAGCTTCATATGAGCAGTATCTTTATAACACTCTTAAAGTAAACCTGATTTCTAATACTGTAAGTGAAATCTGCTATCTGTCTCTCAGATTATTAATGAGGTAAAGCTCATAGTATAGTAATACTAAATTAGGATAAATTGTTTATACAGCTATATAGATTTCCATGGCACTTTAGGTGCCTAGATTTAAGGACCTGTTTCCCCACTACATTACACTGGTTTTAGGACAGAAATTAAGTTACACTGGCCTAAAACTGGTATAAGAGTGTACAATCCAGAAACTCAATCCCAATCCCCCCCATCCCGCAGCTCCTGAACAGTCTTGAGGGCAGGACTATACTTAGTTTCTTGCAACTGCAGTAGCAGATGGAAATTTTCAACTGTTTCCAAAAACAGCAGCATCTGCCAGAAGTACGCTGGGCAGAACCATCCTACAAGGAAGCCCCTCTGCATTGAGGGGTTCCCCCCGCTGGTGTAGAGTTGTTGGAACAGCTCCACAGTATTCTACAATAACCCCCACAGCACCGAGGACATACAGGCATATAGCCAAAGTGTCATTCTGGCTATTCTTGGCTGCTGTAACAGCAAAGAGTCTCCACTGTTCCAGATGTTATAATGGGAAGGGACAGGAACAGGTCAGAGCACAGATCTCCATTTCATGACACCAATTCTCAGCTGACTTGTGGTCCCCATGGGGACCATAGCCAGCTGTCAAATTCCGGCAGCCCTAGGCTGCTGCCAGCTTACATCAGAACAATGGCTGTGGCCATTTGGAAAAACAGGGAGTTGTAATTAACTCACCAGTACCTGCCTGCCCCACCACAATCCCCTCCTCTCCTATGTTGAGTGTATCCTGGCAGAGGAGAGACTCTAGTGTCATAGGTCTCCTAAACGTTAGTGTGACGGAGTTTGGACTTTCAGCAATGTGCAGTGGCATCACACCTAACCCTGGAAGACAGTATGTGAATTCCAGAGACATATTTCACAAGTTTATCTGATAGGCATGAGTGGGAGTTTTGGCATCAGCAGATGATGTGGCAGACAGCACTGGAATCAGCCGTGGGAGAAGTAAACACCTTCAGCACTTAGGAAATTCCAACTAGTACAAAAAGCTCCTCAGCAACACAGGCTACTATGAGCATGTCACAACTGTTCTGTTCTCTATGCTGGGGTCCCACAGAATTGTGAATCAAGTTCAAGGTCTCAGTCGTTATCTTCAAAGTTCTCCATGCCCTGGGCCCAGGATACATAAAAGATTGTGATCAACAACTTTGCTCCTCTGACAATGGAACTCTGTGCAGGAGACAAAACCTTCTCTGGGGGCAGTCTGAGACTCGGGCATGAACTCTGCAATGGAGCAATGGGCTACTTCCTCATAAGATCGGGATTTGGAGCAGTCCAAACTGAGCTGCAGGATACTGCATACACAATTGAAAACTGGGATACTTTGATCTCCAAGTAAGCATAGTCATTTACCACACAGGCTTAACCAAGGAGCCAATGGGGTTAAAGTGTGCACAGCTGAACTGAAGGTGGCTGGTAGTACATACATATCACATAACCAGCATAGATCCAGATTGGGGTGTGGGAGTTTTTAAAGCATCAGTGGATAAGTGGGCTCGGGTACGCCACCCATGGAATGTATTAGGAGTCCAAGTCGATATTGGTGTAGAGAATAAGTACATGGGTGCGGTGCATCCCTCGGTTCGTCAGGGAAGGAAGAGGGTTATTTCCCTGGTCGGCAGTCTCAATTACTCAATGTGGTATTGACGGTGTCCTGTGATGTGCACCGTGTAGATGTCTCTGGACCACCTGATGGTGTCAGACACCATGAGCTGTCTCATGAGCCGGGCATAGCATCGACCGACTCCGCACGCTCTCAGAACTGGCTCGTTGTGGGAGTCCCATGCATCCAGGGCTCCCACGACCAGGGCATGTATCTGGACCTCATAGCCCTGGGCTCTCAGGGTGTTGGCCAGCGGGGTGTACTTCACCACCTTCCGTGCTCATTCCTCGTGGAAGGCCAGTGACCTGTTTTCAAATGGCACCGTGACGTCTACCATGAGGACCTTCTTTTCCGCGTCGGTCATGACGATGTCGGGTCGCAGTCAGCTGTCTGTCCTGGGGATGGTGGAGTCGACGGTGATCTTCCCCAGGGATGGCAGGATGGCTTTCACCAGCCGGTTCTAGTATACATGAAGTCTGCCCAACTACTGAAAGCATTTGCAGGAAATTTACAGGAAAGAAAGAGAGATTAATTCCAAGGCCAGAAGGGACCATTTTGATTATCTAGTCTGACCTCCTGTATAACACAGGCCTAGAACTCCCCCCAAAATAATTCCTAGAGCAGATCTTTTAGAAGAACATCCCTTCTTGAATTAAAAATTGTCAGTGATAAAGAATCCACTGCGACCCTTGGTAAATTGTTTTAATGGTTAATTACTCTCACTGTTAAAAAAATTACACCTTATTTCCAGTCTGACTTTGTTCAGCTTCAACTTCCAGCCATTGGATTGTGCTAGACTGAAGAGCCTAATAGTAAATATTTGTTCCCCATATAGATACTTAAAGACTGTAATCAAGTCACTACTTAATGATTTCTTTAAACTAAAGAGATTGAGCTCTTTGAGTCTGTCACTATGAGAGTTGTTTTCTAATTGTTAATCATTCTCATGACTCTCAATTTATCAACATCCCCTTGATTTGTGGGGATCAGAACTGGACACAATAGTCCAACAGCAATTGCACCACTGCCAAATATAGAAAATAACCTCTCTGCTCCTATGCAAGATTCCCCTGTTTATACATCCCAGGATCACATTAACTCTTTTGGCACTGGGCGCTCATGTTCAGCTGATTATCCAGCATGACCCCTAAATCTTTTTCAGAGTCACTGCTTCCCAGAATAGAGACCCCATCCTATAAGTATGTCCTACATTCTTTGTTCCTAGATTAATACATTTGCATTTAGCTATATTAAAACACATTGGTCTGTATCAATAACCTGTCCTCTTCATTATTTACCACTCCCCCAACTTTTGTGTCATCTGCAAACTTTTATCAGTGATAATTTTATGTTTTCCTCCAGGTCACTGATAAAAATGTTAAACAAGAATAGGGCCAAGAACTGATCCCTGCAGGACCCCACTGGAAACACACCTTCTCAATGACTATTCCTGGTTTACAATCACATTTTGAGACCTTCCAGTTAACCAGTTTCTAATCCATTTAAATTGTGCCCTATTAATTTTGTATTGTCCTAGTTTTTTAAATTAACAGAGTGGAAAAGAAAAGAAATTGGAAACATGTCTTTCAAAACAGAGGAAGGAGGTAGCCCAAGCAAGGATGAATAATGTCTATTTCCTGTGATCTATTTCCTATTTTCTGCGTCCAAAGATGGCATTCCTGAACAGGCTTGGACTATTAATCGTCACATTGGCAATACTGTTGTTACATTAGAAGTGATTCAATAATAGAGATTACTGGGACACTTTTAAGGAGATGAGCTCCGGCCCGAACTTGCAGGCCAGGGAAGTGCTCAGCAGCCCAAGGACATACATAAATCATCTGGGTCAATTCAAAACTTGTACAAGGTAACTACAAAGATGAGGAGTATGTATCTCAGGCCACTGCAAGTGACTTCCTAGACCAAACCACAGCCTTTGAACAAAAACAACAAGGAGTCTGGTGGTACCTTAAAGACTAACAGATTTATTTGGGCATAAGCTTTCGTGTGTAAAAAACCTCACTTCTTCAGATGCATGGAGTGAAAGTTACAGATGCAGGCATTATATAATGACACATGAAGAGAAGGGAGTACCTCACAAGTGGAGAACCAGTTGACAGGGCCAATTCAATCAGGGTGGATGTAGTCCACTTCCAATAATAGATGAGGAGGTGTCAATTCCAGGAGAGGCAAAGCTGCTTCTGTAATGAGCCAGCCACTCCCAGTCTCCAATCAAGCCCAAATTAATGGTGTTAAATTTGCAAATGAATTTTAGTTCAGCTGTTTCTCTTTGAAGTCTGTTTCTGAAGTTTTTTTGTTCAAGAATAGTGACTTTTAAATCTGTTATAGAATGTCCAGGGAGATTTAAGTGTTCACCTACTTACTTTTGTATGTTACCATTCCTGATGTCCGATTTGTGTCCATTTATTCTTTTATGTAGGGACTGTCCGGTTTGGCCAATGTACATGGCAAAGGGGCATTGCTGGCACATGATGGCATATATAACATTAGTAGACGTGCAGGTGAATGAGCCCTTGATGGTGTGGCTGATGTCGTTGGGTCCTCTGATGGTGTCGCTAGAGTAGATATGGGGACAGAGTAGGCAACGAGGTTTGCTACAGGGATTGGTTCCTGGGTTGGTGTTTCTGTGGTGTGGTCTGTAGTTGCTGGTATTTGCTTCAGGTTGGGGGTTTGTCTGTAAGCGAGGACGGGCCTGCCTCCCAAGGTCTGTGAGAGTGAGGGATCGTTTTCCAGGATAGGTTGTAGATCGTTGGTAATGCGCTGAAGAGGTTTTAGCTGGGGGCTGTACGTGATGGCCAGTGGTGTTCTGTTATTTTCCTTGTTGGGCCTGTCCTGTAGTAGGTGATTTCTGGGTACCCGTCTCTCTCTGTCAATCTGTTTCCTCACTTCCCAGGTGGGTATTGTAGTTTTAAGAATGCTTGATAAAGATCTTGTAGGTGTTTGTCTCTGTCTGAGGCCTGGTTTACACTACGATTTTAGTTCGAATTTAGCAGCGTTATAGCGAATTAACCTTGTACCCGTCCACACAACGAGGCCATTTAATTCGATTTAAAGTGCTCTTAAAATCGGTTTCTGTACTCCTCTCCGACGAAGGGAGTAGTGCTGAAATCGACATTGCCGGTTCGAATTAGGGTTAGTGTGGACGGAATTCGAAGGTATTGGCCTCCGGGAGCTATCCCACAGTGCACCATTGTGACCGCTCTGGACAGCAATCTAAACTCGGATGCTCTGGCCAGTTGGACAGGAAAAGCCCCGCGAACATTTGAATTTCATTTCCTGTTAGCCCAGCCTGGTGAGCACAGGTGACCACACAGAGCTGAACAGCACAGGTAGCCATGCAGTCCGAGAACCGCAAACGAGCACCAGCATGGACCACACACGAGATACTGGATCTGATCGCTATATGGGGAGAGGATTCCGTGCTCGCAGAACTGCGTTCCAAGAGACGGAATGCAAAAATTTTCGACAAGATCTCCAAGGGCATGATGGAGAGAGGCCACAATCGGGACTCCTATCAGTGCCGTATTAAGGTGAAGGAGCTCCGACAGGCCTATCAGAAAACCAAGGAGGCAAACGGACGGTCCGGGGCAGAGCCGCAGACATGCCGCTTCTACGAGGAGCTGCATGCAATTCTCGGGGGGGCCGCCACCACTACCCCACCCCTGACCGTGGACTCCGAGGAGGGGTTACTCTCATCGTTGAATGACGAATCTGCGGACGGGGAAGAGGAGGAGGAGGACGAGGACGAACTTGTGGAGAGCACACAGCACTCCATTCTCCCCGACAGCCAGGAGCTGTTTCTGACCCTGACCGAAGTGCCCTCCGAACCCTCCCAAGGCGGCATCGCAGACCCCCTGGAAGGGACCTCTGGTGAGTGTACCTTTTCAAATATATCAAACATGGTTTAAAACAAGTATTTGTTTAATGATTAATTTGCCCTGGGGACTTGGGATGCATTCGCGGCCAGTACAGCTACTGGAAAAGTCTGTTAACGTGTCTGGGGATGGAGTTGAAATCCTCCAGGGACATCTCCATGAAACTCTCCTGGAGGTACTCCAAAAGCTTTTCCAGAAGGTTTCTGGGCAGGGCAGCCTTATTCCGTCCTCCATGGTAGGACACTTGACCGCGCCATGCTAGCAGCAAGTAATCCGGTATCATTGCTTGACAAAGCTTGGCAGCGTATGGTCCCGGTGTTTGCTGGCATTCAAGCAACATCCGTTCTTTATCTTGCTGTGTTATCCTCAGGAGAGTGATATCGTTCAGGGTAACCTGTTTGAAATACGGGAATGTAATTAAGGGGACAGAGGTGGCCCCGTTCCTACTGGGCTGTTTGCCTGTAGCTGAAAAGAAATCTTTCCCTGCAGTTAGCCAAGCGGGCGGGGGGGAGTGGGTGGACAATGGCGCTGAGGTTTTCGCGTTTGGCTAGCAGGGGTCTTCCCTGATACCAGCCACGCGGTGGGGGGAGGGGTAACGCGATCATCCCACAGAAGTGGATGGGGGGGCTAGTTTGTTATCTGCATGGATCTTCCATGATACCAGCCACGTGGTGGGGGGAGGGGGTCAACCGATCATCCCACAGAATTGAATGGGTGGTGGGTGGGGGTTATTATGTTATCTGATGCTGCACGGTAACAGGAAAACCGCAGCACGTAAAGGGCTTTGCTTGCTATGGGAAAGGAGGGCGCTGATTTAATGCAGAAGCCGCAGGACAATGGCTTACCATGGCTGCATACAAGCCGAATTCTGTTGCCCGGCCCTGCGTCTGCTGTGATCTCTAACACCAAAGCCGCGGGCACTCAATATAAGATGCAAAATGCGACCTTGTACATTGCTATGTAATGTGAAAAGTGTTCACCGTGAAAGAGTATAAGCATTGTTCTATAAAATGTATCTTTTTACATACTTCTCTCCCTTTTTTTCCCTCCTCCTGCAGCTGCAAATTTTTCAATCCTCCCGCCCCCGGCCCGAAGGCTCTCCCAGATAAGGCGGCGAAAGAGACGCACGCGAGACGACATGTTCTCGGAAATTATGCAATCGACCCGGGATGAGAGAGCTAATTTCAATGACTGGAAGGACACTGTATTAAAATTCCGGAAAGAGGCCAGTGACCGTGAGGAGAAGAGGGACCAACGGGAGGACATGAGGGACCAACGGGAGGAGAAAAGGGACCAACGTGAGGAGAGAAGGGACGAACGTGAGGAGAGGAGGGACGCCCGAGACGAGAAGTGGCGGGATGCAACGCTGGGGCTGCTGCGTGAGCAGACAGACATGCTCCGGCGTCTGGTGGAGCTCCAGGAACGGCAGCTGCAGGATTACCGAGTGCCGCTGCAGCCCCTCTATAACCGCCCTCCCCCCTCCCCAAGTCCCGTAGCCTCCTCACCCCGACGTGTAAGAACGCGGGGGGGGAGGCTCCGTGCACCCTGCCACTCCACCCCATTAGAGAGCCCAAGCAAAAGGCTCTCATTATTTTGAATGTTTTTCCTGCCCTGTTCCTTCACTCCTACCCTCCTCCCAAACCCCACCCGGACTACCTGGTTATTTCTCTCCCTATGTTCATTACCACCCGTTAATAAAAAGTTCTTGAGTTGTAAACGAAACTGACTTTATTTTTTTCAAATCAAACTGGGATCGAAGGGGGAAGGGGGAAGGGTGGGTTGCTTACAGGGAATGAGTGAATCAAGGGGGCGGGTTTTCAACAGGGACAAACAAACATAACTTTCACACAGGAGCCTGGCCAGCAATGAAACTTGTTTTCAGAGCTTCTCTGATGCGCACCGCTTCCCGGTGTGCTCTTCTAATCGCCCTGGTGTCTGGCTGCGCGTAATCAGCGGCCAGGCGGTTTGCCTCAGCCTCCCACCCCGCCATAAAGGTCTCCCCCTTGCTCTCACAGAGATTGTGGAGCACACAGCAAGCTGCAATAGCAATGGGGATGTTGGTTTGGCTGAGGTCCGAGCGAGTCAGTAACGAGCGCCAGCGACCTTTTAAACGTCCAAAGGCACACTCTACCACCATCCTGCACTTGCTCAGCCTGTAGTTGAACCGCTCCTGACTACTGTCCAGGCTGCCTGTGTATGGCTTCATGAGCCACGGCATTAAGGGGTAGGCTGGGTCCCCAAGGATAACGATGGGCATCTCAACATCCCCAATGGTAATTTTCCGGTCTGGAAAGTAAATCCCTTGTTGCAGCCGTTTAAACAGACTAGTGTTCCTGAAGACGCGGGCGTCATGAACCCTTCCCGGCCATCCCACGTTGATGTTGGTGAAACGTCCCTTGTGATCCACCATTGCTTGCAGCACCATAGAAAAGTACCCCTTGCGGTTTATGTACTGGCTGCCCTGGTGCTCCGGTGCCAAGATCGGGATATGGGTTCCATCTATCGCCCCACCACAGTTAGGGAATCCCATTGCAGCAAAGCCATCCACAATGAGCTGCACATCTCCCAGCGTCACTACCTTTTTTAGCAGCAGCTCAACGATTGCTTTGGCTACTTGCATGACAGCAGCCCCCACGGTAGATTTTCCCACTCCGAACTGATTACCGACTGACCGGTAGCTGTCCGGTGTTGCAAGCTTCCACAGGGCTATCGCCACTCGCTTCTCAACTGTGAGGGCTGCTCTCATCTTGGTGTTCTGGCGCGTCAGGGCAGGGGAAAGCAAGTCACAAAGTTCCAGGAAAGTGCCCTTACGCATGCGAAAGTTTCGCAGCCACTGGGAATCGTCCCACACCTGCAGCACTATGCGGTCCCACCAGTCAGTGCTTGTTTCCCGGGCCCAGAATCGGCGTTCCACAGCAAGAAGCTGCCCCATTGCCAACATGATCTCCAAAGCGCCGGGGCCCGTGGCGCGAGACAATTCTGTGTCCATGTCCATGTCCGCATCACTCTCGTCGCCGCGCTGCCGTAGCCGCCTCCTCCTCGCCTGGCTTTTCTGGTCCTGGTTGAGCATAAACTGCACTATAATGCGCGTGGTGTTTACAATGTTCATGACTGCAAACTTGAGCTGAGCGGGATCCATCCTTGCCGAGGTATGGCGTCTGCTCAGTTCACCAAGGAAAAAAGGCGCGAAATGGTTGTCTGCCGTTGTTTTCACGGAGGGAGGGGGAGGATGTTCCCAGAACCGCCCGCGACAATATTTTTTGTCCCATCAGGCATTGGGATCTCGACCCAGAATTCCAATGGGCGGGGGGGACTGCGGGAACTATGGGATAGCTATGGGATAGCTACCCACAGTGCAACGCTCTGGAATTCGACGCTAGTCTTAGTACATGGACGCGCACCGCCGAATTAATCCGCTTACTGTGGCCGCGTACAATCGAATTTATACAATCGGTTTCAAAAAATCGAATTCCGTAAATTCGGAGTAATCCCGTAGTGTAGACGTACCCTGAGGGATTGGAGCAAATTCAGTTGTATTTTAGGGCTTGGCTGTAGACAATGGATCGTGTGATGTGTCCTGGATGGAAACTGGAGGCATGTAGGTAAGTGTAACGGTCAGTAGGTTTTCGGTATAGGGTGGTGGTTATGTGACCATCACTTATTTGCACTGTAGTGTCCAGGAAGTGGAACAGGGCCTCATAAAATGCTGGGAAAATTGGACTGTGTTCTGTGAAAATGGTCTGCTTAAAGCGGACTAGTGAGGAACCTATTGGTAGATGGCACTACACTCTGTGCTCTGCTTCCCAAAGTGAAGGAAAAACTGGAGAGAATGAGAATGGTCTAACGAAAGTACATTACTGAATTGTTTGCAGTGTTGTAGCCATGTCGGTTCCAGGATATTAGAGACACCAGGTGGATGAGGTAATATCTTTTATTGGACCGACTTCTGTTGCTGAAAGAGACAAGCTTTTGAGCGTACACAGAGATCTTCTTCAGGTCTGCATTGACAGAAAAAGAAATAAACCCATATATACCTGTGCAAACATAAAGAGGCTCAGTGAAGCAGTAAGGAGGGAAAGCTATATTCTTCTCATCATAGAAAACATAATCCCCAGATGAACTGTGCAACAATATTTTCCTTACCAGGTACAGCCAGAGGATTCTGGCACATTCCACTCTACCCTGAAGCACTAAGCTGACAACTTTTATAACTCCATTTGCAAGATTAACTAGTATCAGATATGAATCAGAATGCTTTGTACTTATGCTTTGTACTTATGAACTGTATTTCCAGAATGCTTGGTACTCATGCTAAGCTTTACTGTGGAAATCTACTAGTAGTTAAACTGCTTCAGTTTTTGTTCTTTGCATGTGCAGAGCCTGTCAGAAATAAGATGTATATTCTGGTAAGGAATATTATATATGAATTGTGCGCTAGCTTGAGTTAGCACTACTTGTACTCATGGTCTTCTTATATCTAGGGTGACCATATGTCACGTTTTAATGGGACAGTCCCATATTTAAGCCCTCTTGCAGGTGTCCCAACTTTTTCTTAAAAATGGGTAAATTGTCCTGTATTTTCTGCCTCCTCATGAGTACCGGTGGGTCCTGCTGGCTGGATCCCTGCTCGCCAGCCACCCACCCACCAGCGGGGGCGGGGGGGCAGTGGCCGACGATGGGAGTGGGTGTGCAAGGCTAGTGGAGAGGGGGAAGCTGGCGCATACAGGGCAGGGCTGCTCCCCCTGCCGGTCCATCAGCACAGCCCCTGCCTTGTGCTGGCTCTCAGCCAGCAGGGCCCCGGCCCCTGTCCTGTTTCTGGCCAGCACTGGCTGTGAGCTGTGGCGGCTGGTGAGTGAGGGCAGGTGGCAGGTGGTCAGTGCAAGCAGGCGGTGGCCTCAAGCTGGGTGGGGAGGCCGGGAAGACACAGCGCCAGGTACCGGGAGAGGCAGGCCTGTGCTCAGGGCCCAGCTGGGCATGGAGGATGGAGTGCCGGGCATGGAGGGTGAGTTGGTCGGTCGCCCCCGTGTGTGAGAGAGGGGTAGGTGTGTGTGTGTTTGTGTGTGTGTGTCACCCCTCTCTATGTGTGTGTGTGGGGGGGGGGGGTGTAAGGGTATGGGTGTGTCACCCGGCCAGTTCTGTGTGCCCTCCCCCAGAGCCACCAGCCAGCTCTGCGCGCACCCCCCGCAGCATGTGGGCTGTCGCAGGGGGCTCTCGACCCTCTCTTGGCCATTTTGGTGCCATTCTGGGTTGGATGCTGGTTGTTTGTGTCCTCAGGGGCTGCACCCCTGTCCACTGCGGCTCTGCCTGTGGCTGGTGCAGGGCGCTGGGAGCATGTGCACAGAGAATCCGGTGCCATGTGCTTGCCCTGAAGCAAGACGAATATGAATAATGATGCTGTAAATAAAATGTATTAAAGTTGTTGTTGTTGTTTTTTTAATGTTTTAAACAGTTTTAAATCCACCCCAATTTCATACAAAAATTTAATTCAAACCCTGGTAGTTCATATGAGAAATGTGAAGGATAAGGTAGTGTGGAGGTTCTCTTTTAATGGGAGCAGCACATGGCTGGTGTTTTGGCTTTTGTTAGCTGTTTTTACCCACTGTGTTTTATTTTGTATATTTTCTTTTATAATGTATTTTATGTACACTTGTGTGTATTCTTTTTGGGCTACCATTGCTGGTACCCTAGTGGCAGCCACCTCCATCTGCAAGTGAAACTTGTAAATATTGTAAATAAAACCTGTGCAGCTGTGTGCTGGTTCAAAGACAACTTCTGTTTCAATCTCCTGTCTTTTACAATCATTCCCCATGGGGGCCCACAAATATGTTTGATGCCAAGCCCACAAAAGGTTAATCTGGCCCTGGCTTTCACCAAATGGTTGCTGTTCCTGAAACAAAACTAAGGGTAAACATGGGGTAGCTAGAATTTCTTCTTCGAGTGCTTGCTCATGTTCATTCAACTTAGGTGTATGTGCTCGCCACGTGCACCGATGCCAGAAGTTTTTCCCCTCAGCAGTATTCGGAGGGGACCGGCTCTGGAATCCCCTGGAGTGGCATGCATGTTACGGTATATAGGGTGCTGCCGGCTCCCCTGACTCTCAGTTCCTTCTTGCCACCAGTGACAGTGCTGGAATTGTGCTGCTTCAGTTTGCGCTGTTGCTTTCTCATTCTATGAACTCAGTAATTCTTGTATTATAGTGTATATAGTTTTCTTTTAGTGCTATTAATTCCCTTAGCTATAGTTAGAGACTTCATAGGTCCCAAATGGGACTTTGCCTCGGGACGGGGCATGCCCCGGGGTCCCCAGGTTTTAAGCCCTGTGATCGCTGCAAGAGGCCCATGCCCATTAGTGATCCACACAGCATCTGTCTGTGTTGCTTGGGCGAAGGACACATTAGCGAAAAGTGCAACATGTGCAAGTCCTTCAAGCCAAGTACTAAGAAGGAGCGCGATATTCGTTTAAGAGCACTCCTTATGGAGTCGGCCCTCACCCCGGCACTGCAGCAATGCTCCGACTCGGCACTGAGCACCATGATCTCGGTATGCAGCGCCCAACAGGGACCGTCCACTGGCCAGCACCAGTCCCCATACATGGCTCCAAGAAGCCCAAGAAGACGGTGCGAGGTCAGTCTCCAGCCTCCTACAAGGGAAAGGATAAGACTGGGTGCAATCAATGTCCCGTGCCAGGCAACTCTTCACCTCCGTCGGGAAGTGACGGGCCCAAGCTCCAGTTGAGCGGTGTAGTCCAGCCCACTCCCCGCCGGCCACCCCAGATAGTGGCAGAGGCCTCCGCCAGCTCCGGGTACCGGCCACACCGGAGGCAATGATACTAACGTCGCTGAAATGGTAGACCGACCCCGGGAAAGTCCTGAAAGGGGTTCCCTTCATCAGCACTCCTCACTCAGTCAAGTTGGTTTTGGATGCCTCCGACTTTGGCTGGGGCGCACCTTGGCACTCTCCAGACACAGGGTATGTGGTCCCCAGAGAAAGTGAGGCTACACATACACATCAAAGAGCTCAGGTCAGTGCCCAGGGCATGTGCGGTCTTCCTGCCTCACCTGTTGGGCAGAGTGGTCAGAGTCTTGACGGACAACACAGCTTTGATGTTCTACATCAACAGACAAGGGGGAGCAGGATCCTTGGCCCTCTCCCAAGAGGCACTCCATCTCTGGGACTTCTGCATCAACCACGGAATCCACCTAGAAGCATTTTAACTTTCGGGTGCCAAGAACACTCTAGCAAATCACCTAAGCAGGGACTTCTCCTCTCACCTGAGTGGGTGCTCCACCCGGAGGTAGCTGACACGATCTTCCAGAGGTGGGGAACTCCCCAAGTGAATTTGTTCACCACTAGGCAGAAAAGGAGGTGCCATGGGTTTTGCTCCAGATAGGGTCTGGGCAAGGGCTCCCTCTCTGACGCCTTCCTCCTGCCGTGGGCAAGAAACCTGATGTACGTGTTCCCCCTGATTCTGCTCATCAGCAAGGTCCTTGCGAAAAAGTTAGTTCGATCTTTACTCAAGAAATGTCAGAAAAGCATGCATGTTCTTTTAATGATGACCTACAAAAACAATTCAAGTTTTTGAAAAAAGACTCTTCAGTAGCTGACAACAGTCAGGTTATATATCAAACATGTAGAGCACATTTTTCAATTGCTCATGGCAGCTGTAGTGACATTACTCATCATCTTCAAACAAAAAAACACAAGGATGCTGAATGAACTAAGTGTGCAACTCCAAGTGTTTCAGAATGTTTTGTTAAGCAAAACACAGAAGCTGATCAAATACATGCAACTGAGGGACTGTTTGCTTACCATTCTGAGTGCCATGGACACAGCTTCAGATCTAGTGATTGTACCTCGCAATTGATTAAAAAAGTTACCAACCCAAGTATTCATCTGTGCACATCAAATCTGAGGCAATAATTTGCAATGTATCTGCTCCATTATCAACAAAAGAACTGCAGTGTGATTAAAGGAGTGCTCATCTATCACACTTAGCATGGATGCATCAAACAAAAAAAGTCCAAAAGCTATTTCCTGTTCTTGTGTGCTATTTTCTTCCAATCAGTGGGGTAAAGGTTTTCTTCTCTACCCGGTGCAAATTTCTACATCAATTGATTGAGAAACATTCTCTTAGTGAAAAGCTTGTTGGGCTTTGCGCAGACAATGCCAATACAAATTTTGGTGGTGCTAAATGTGCTGGAAAAAACAACATAGGGCGAAAACTGCAAGTCAAACGAGGGAAAGATCCTTGGTATTGGTTGCAGTGCTCACATCATTCGTAACTGTCTGCAAACAGCAGCTGACTGTCTTCCGATTGACTTGGAGTCCTTTGCCATGAAAGTTTATAAATACTTTCACATTTACACTGTTCATGTCGAAGAACTGAAAGACTTCTGCTGATTTGTCAACCTCGAGTATTTTAAATTACTAGAGCATGGCAGCACATGATTCCTTTATCTTGGACCAGCGCTTGACAGAATTTTTTGTCGATTTTTGATGGGCTCAAGGCATATTTTCTCTCTCAAGACAAATGCCCAACACTGTTGAAGAAAGTCTTCAATGACCCTTGCACGAAACTGTGGCTTGCTTTTGTTAGTAAGCTGTGACGGTGCTGCCTGTTGGAGCCAGCTGAGGTCACTCAATCAGGGTGAACTGCAAACAAAACGGGGCAGACAAACCCCAAACGCTGGTGGATATTCCAATACTTAGATTTTCCAAGCCAGCACAAAACAACTTATTAAACAGTTCAGCTACAGGTTACTACAACCTTCAAAGAGACATATAGACAATAATACTATTTCACTCAAGTATCATAAATGTTAATACTACTTTTTTGATCTTTGAATTAAAGTTATAGCAATAGACAAGACTTGTTTGCTGACATCACAAGACCTGAGCAAACATCTACCCTTGAGATCTCTAACAATGCAGACTTGCATTTCAAAGCTCTATTCATTTACCTATCTTCCTAACCAGTCCTTAAGGTTCATCCCTAGGTCAGGTTATTCTGTGAGTTAATTAACTCTTTCTGGCCCTGTCACCTTTCATGAAATATTATATTACACTCATAACGTCACA